>NW_021025015.1:946543-1020798 GCF_004153795.1 Camellia sinensis
CAGGGGCTTAAGGGGCTTATTCTAAGATGGTATATGAAATGCTACAAACTACCATGTATTCAACTTGGAATTGAAAGACGATGCAGTTAGTATGTGGCGAGCCCGGTGCATGCAATACAGATGAATGAATGCAAAACATGCTGTCATACTGTATGCTAATTTAAAACATGCCCTAATCTAACCATCTAAAACGGAAAATAAAAGGGAGAAAGACTGGGGTTGGAATGACATACATCACACATCACCACACTTATTACAGTTGTGCCCTCACTCGGAGGGTCCAAATAAATATACAGTCCAAATATTACAGTCCGAATAAAAGAATATTACAGTCCGAAAATATTACAAAATCTAATTAATTAATTGAATTAACTATAGAAAGCAAATAAAACTGGCGTGCAAGCCAGGGACCGCCTTGCTTCTGATGGATGATGCATGTCCGGATTGTCTTGCGCGAAAATCCACCGGAATGCCCCAATTAGCCTCTGTTTACACCTGTTCTTGAAATGCGTGCAAGTTCCAAAAAGTTGCTGATTCCTTTTTGCTGCAACAGAGAGCAGGAAAGGGGCAAGAATTGATATTGCACAGATATATGCATTGCTCGATCCTCGTGCCACCAATCACGCATACCGAGGCATGATGGCCGAGGAGTCGAAATGCACAACTCAATATAGGATGAATGCACATGAAACTAAACTAAAACCTACTCCATCATGGATAATCCGGAGTTTCGGTGATGGGGAATTAAAGACACATTCCGTCACTCGGATACGAAATGTACCTCGTTTCCGTGCCCGGGCTAACTCCTATTCCGGACAGATGCAGTATGCATGATATGCCATGAAATGCAACTAAGATGCAATCCTAACATACACAAAGTTTGAAAATGAGATGCCTCGAAATACGTGCACACGGGCACGCAAACCGAGACGATGATATGTGTCTCGAAATACGTGCACCGGCACGGCAAACCGAGGTGATGGTAGAAACAAATTGAAGATTGAAGTGCCTCGAAGTACGTGCGCTAGCGGCACGCGAACCGATGGTTGAATGATAGCAAACAATGAAATATGGGGTGCGCCTTCAAAAATGCAATGCACACGGCACGATTCTCTCTTTCTCTATAGTTTCATTTTTGCATGTGTTGCATTAGGCATTTCTGTATACTTAGGATCATGCATGATTTCTAATATAGTTTCTATTTTGGCTTGGAGTACTCGGTAAGCTTTATGCTTTAGCATCCTTGCATGCGTGTGAGTGTTGCCATGAATAGCATACTTACCATGAGGCTAATTGCTTATATGATATATCTGTCTGAATGCCTGAGGGTGGAGGTTGGGTTATCTGAATTGGAATAATACATGAAATGTTTTGTTCCAATTCTGACGATCCAGTCTATACTTATTTGCTGTACGCATCACATAGTAACCTAGGCTAAATAACCGGAACAAGAACATACAATGTTTTCAAAAACAGATATCATGGTTAGTAGAGGCCGGTCTATGACCGGGCGAGCGGGGGTGCTCACGAAGTGACCTTCCCCAATCGTACCCAAGTTCCCGAGCCGAGGCAACTTTGGTGATGACGGACACGTGGCCTTTTGGCACCGAGTCAGGGTTTCCTAAATTTCCCAAATAAAATATTTAGGTGGCGACTCTGTATCTGGAAAAGCAGTCCATGTTTGGCACTTCTTTCAAAATCAGTTTTTCTCAAAACGATTTGCTAGATTTGGACTCTTTGGTTCAGACTTAGAACCGTGACTGACGAAAAGTCGAGTCCGAGCTGTAGCGAGGTCCCCCGCGGCCCTGTTACAGACACCTATTCGGACCCTCTGCAATGATGGTTGATATGTAATTATGGTGTTTACTTTCCAGTTCTCATGCATTAGGGTTCGAACACTCGGACACTTACTCCGACCCTCTTGCATGATGGGAGATATGTAATTATGGTTTTCACTGGCCATTTCTCATGCATTAGGGTTTAAACACTCGGACACTTATTCGGACCATCTTGCATGATGGCAGATATGTAATTATGGTGTGTTTTTCCATTTCTCATGCATTAGGGTTTTAACATTCGAACACGTATTCGGACCCTCTTACACGATGGCAGATACGTAATTATGGTGTTTACTTGCCATTTCTCGTGCATTAGGGATTTAGCACTCGGACACCTATTCGGACCCTCTTGCAGTGATGGTTGTTATGTAATTATGTTGTTTACTTGCCATATCTCATGCATTAGGGTTCGAACACTCGGACACATATTCAGACCCTCTTGCATGATGGTAGATATATAATTATGGTGTTTGCTTGCCATTTCTCATGCATTATGGTTTAAACACTCGGGCACTTATTCGGACACTCTTGCATAATGGCAGATATGTAATTATGGTGTCTACTTGCCATTACTCATGCATTACGGTTCGAACACTCGGACACTTACTCAAACCCACTTGCATGATGGCAGATATGTAATTGTGGTGTTTACTTGCCATTTCTCTTGCGTTTGGGTTTAAACAGTCGGACATTTATTCGGACCCTGTTGCTTGATGTCAGATATGTAATTATGTAGTTTAGTTGCCATTTCTAATGCAATAGGGTTCGAACACTCGGACACTTATTCGGACCTTCTTGCATGATGGCAGATATGTAATTATGGTGTTGACTTGCCATCTCTCGTGCATTATGATTTGAACACTCGGACACGTATTCGGACCCTCTTGTATGACGGCAGATATGTAATTATGGTGTTTACTTTCCACTTCTCATGCATTAGGTTTTAAACACTTGGACACTTATTCAGACACTCTTGCATGATGGCAGATATGTAATTATGGTGTTTACTTGCCATTTCCCATGCATTAGGGTTTAAACACTCGGACACTTATTCGGATCCTCTTGCATGGTGGCCGATATGTAATTATGGTGTTGAGTTGCCATTCCTCAAGCTTTTCGATTCGAACACTCATACACATATTTAGACCCTCTTGCATGATGACAGATATGTAATTATGGTGTTTAGTTGCCATTTCTCATGCATTAGGGTTCGAACACTCGGACACTTATTCAGACCCTCTTGCGTTATGGTAGATTTGTAATTATGGTGTTTACTTGCCATTTGTCATGCATTAGGGTTTAAACACTTAGACACTTATTCGGACCATCTTGCATGATGGCAGATATGTAATTATGGTGTTATTTGCCATTTCTCATGCATTTGGGTTTTAACGTTCGGACACGTATTCGGACCCTCTTGCACGATGCCAGATATGTAATTATGGTGTTTACTTGCCATTTCTCATGCATTTGGGATTAAACACTCGGACACCTATTCAGACGCTCTTGCATCGTGGTTGACATGTAATTATGGTGTTTACTTGCCATTTCTCATGCATTAGGGTTCGAACACTCGGACACTTACTCAGACCGTCTTGCGTGAGGGCAAGTATGTAATTATGGAGTTTACTTGCCATTTCTCATGCATTAGGGTTCGAATAGTCGGACACCTATTCGCATCCTCTTGCATGATGGCAGATATTTAATTATGGTGTTTACTTGGCATGTCTCAAGCATTAGGGTTCGAACACTCGGACACTTATTCGGACCCTCTTGCATGATTGTAGATATGTAATTATAGTGTTTACTTTCCATTTCTCATGCATTACGGTACGAACACTCAGACACTTATTCAAACCCTCTTGCATGATGGCAGATATGTAATTATGGTGTTTAGTTGCCATTTCCCATGCATTAGGGTTTAAACACTCGGTTACTTATTCGGACCCTCTTTCATGATGGCTGATATGTAATTATGGTGTTTACTTGCCATTTCTCTTGCATTGGAGTTAAACACTCGGACACCTATTCGGTCTCTCTTTCATGATGACAGATATATAATTGTGGTGTTTCCTTGCCATTTCTCATGCATTTGGGTTCGAACCCTCGGACACCACTTCGGACCCTCTTGCATGATGGCAGATATGTAATTATGGTGTTTTTTTTTTTTTTTTGGGTGAGTAAGTCATAAATTAAAGACAAAATTTACACGTTTACAAGGGGCATACCCGAAGTAATACAACAAATCTCATACCCCCCAAAAGGAGGAG
Source organism: Camellia sinensis (assembly GCF_004153795.1). Classification (NCBI taxonomy): domain Eukaryota; kingdom Viridiplantae; phylum Streptophyta; class Magnoliopsida; order Ericales; family Theaceae; genus Camellia; species Camellia sinensis. The sequence goes on from NW_021025015.1 coordinate 950,652, forward strand.
AACTGATACAAAAACAAATTAAAACACCCCCACATCAGTAGGGTACTGAACAGAAATCCGAAAAATAAAAAAATCAAAATCAAAATTGTCCATATATCATTTTTTTTATCCCCAAGTTCCTTCTACCATAAAAATAATAGATAGAACTTGGGGAAAATATATGAACAGTTATACAAAAATGATTGAAAATAACTAAAAAGAAAACTCTGAACCCACATGAAGCTTGACAAAGGGAGGCCCCACTTGTATCATTTGAATGAAATTTCATCCCATAATTTCTTGCACGGTTACCGACTCAGTGGACCACTACCAAATATATATATAAATAATCACCTAAACTATTTATATATATATATAAATATAAATTGACAACCTGTAGCTCATCATCCCAAGCACGCTACCAAAAACAGTGGGCTGATAAACCACCCACGTGTATTACCCTTTCCCAAGTACGAAGCCGTCAAACCAGCTAGCATAGGTGGGAATGGAGACCCACGTTGCACACCAACCAATTTCAGGCAACAAAGAATAGACCACATGCCAAGTAGAGCGTGTAACTCACCTCAACATGCAGCTCTAATCTTACAAACGCTGGTGACGAAAAGGCCAAACACAAAACAGCCGGATAAAATAGCGCCGACATCATGCTGGAACAAACATCAACAACATAGCTTGACCACAACCATGGCTGGCAAGACTACCAACCAGACCCAATGGAACCCTCTCCATGTATACCAGCTTGGAACAAAACATTTCTCACTCTAGACCTAGAGAGAGACGAAAACAAAACCCTCTCAAAGGCCAACACAACGCCGGAGAGAAACATAAGGCAACTCACGACAGCAAAATGCAGTAAAACGGCATCGTACGAACGATGTACAACCACCACAAAACTTCTATACCAAAAAACGTTGGACATCAACCCAACAAACCCATCATGACGACGATGTTGGACATCAACCCAACGCTAGTGGACACAACACCATCTGAAACAAAGCTTGGTTTGCACGTTAATCTAGATCAAAACCCAGACCGGTGCTCATAACCAAACCTCTGCAACTAAGGCACACACTTACAAACACACCAAACCCACAGAGAGACGTCAGCAGTCCGTTGGCATTACAAGGCCCTACCTTACAGCAACCAGCTTACACAAGAACAGAAAGCCACCATCACAACAATACCCACCAACAATGACCAAACTCCATCTCAGGCACTGGCCCACGGATAATTTGCCCAACGGAGATTGACAGATGAGGCCAACCGCAACTTAATATAAACCATGGAGGCCGAAGTAAGCTGGGACAAGAATACCTCTAGAAACAACCAAAGAACTCCGAACAAAATTAACAAAACAAGAACATAGATCATCAAACACCCAAACCAGGGCTTAATAGATCTGAATCAACACTCACTCACCCGCAGAATTTGGGTAGAGGAGCTAAACAAGCTGGCCAGAACAACACCAGTCCTTCACCACCGTGATACACCACCGGGGGGAGCTTTCTCTCTCTAGAATCTAGAGAGAGAAGCTCTGCTTTCTTCCCCTTTGTCAAACAATTTCCAAGTTGTAATTATGGTGTTGACTCGCTATTTCTCATGCATTTGGGTTTAAATGGTCGGACACTTATTCGGACACCCTTGCATGATAGAAGATATATAATTACGTTGTTTACCTGCCATTTCTCATGCATTAGGGTTTAAACAATCGTACACTTATTCGGACGCTATTGAATGATGGCAGATATGTAATTATGCTGTTTACATGCCATTTATCATGCATTAGGGTTTAAACACTCACACACTTATTCAGATCATCTTGCATGATGGCAGATATGTAATTATGGTGTTATATGCCATTTCTCATGCATTAGGGTTTTAACATTCGGACACGTATTCGGACCCTCCTGCACGATGGCAGATATGTAATTATGGTGTTATCTTGCCATTTCTCATGCGTTAGGAATTAAACACTCAGGCACCTATTCGGACCCTCTTGCATGATGGTTTATATGTAATAATGGTGTTTACTTGCTATTTCTCATGCATTAGGGTTCGAACACTCGGACACTTACTCAGACCCTCTTGCATGATGGCAGATATATAATTATGGAGTTTACTTGCCATTTCTCATGCATTAGGGTTCGAACACTCGGAAACTTATTCAAACCCTCTTGCATGATGGCAGATATGTAATTGTGGTGTTTAGTTACCATTTCTCATGCATTACGGTTCGAACACTCAGACACTTATTCAAACCCTCTTGTATGATGGCAGATATGTAATTATGGTGTTTAGTTGCCATTTCTCATGCGTTAGGGTTTAAAAAATCAGACACTTATTCGGACCCTCTTGCATGATGGCAGATATATAATTATGGTGTTTACTTGCCATTTCTCATGCATTAGTGTTCAAACACTCGGATACCAATTCGGACCCTCTTGGATGATGGCAGATATGTAATTATGGTGTTTACTCGCCATTTCTCATGCATTTGGATTTAAACACTTGGACACTAATTCGGACCCTCTTGCATGATGGCAGATATATAATTATGTTGTTTACCTGCCATTTCTCATGCATTAGGGTTTACACACTCAGACACTTATTCGGACCATCTTGCATGATGGCAGATATGTAAATATGGTGTTATTTGCCATTTCGCATGCGTTAGGGTTTTAATATTCGGACACGTATTCAGACCCTCTTGCACGATGGCAGATATGTTATTATGGTGTTTACTTGCCATTTCACATGCATTGGGGATTAAACACTCGACACCTATTCGACCTCTCTTGTCTGATGGGAGATATGTAATTATGGCCCTCACTTGCCATTTCTCATGCATTAAGGATTAAACAATCGGAAACTTGTTTGGACCCTCTTGCATGATTGCAGATATCTAATTATGGTGTTTACTTGCCATTTCTCATGCATTAGGGTTCGAACACTCGGACACTTATTCGGACCCTTTTGCATGATGGCAGATATGTAATTATGGTGTTTATGTAATTTGACCCTTGTTCACATGTATTTACATGCTTTGAGCTTATATATTGGTAATTTAAAGCTAGATTTTTGAGGCCCTAAACATGTCTACTTGGGGAAGGAATGATGCAAAAATTTCGGACTTTTAGTGCAGAATTGCCGCACGTGCGGGGCCCAGGGCCGCACGTGCGGGAACCTCAGCCGCACGTGCGGGAGTCACTGCCGTACGTGCGGGAAAATGGCAAAAGTCTGGCCTTCAACACTGCAAAAAAAGCACGTGCGGGGCCTCAATGCCGCACGTGCGAGAGATCCTAGCCGCACGTGCGGCTCAAGGCAGAAAAGTTGGGATGCTCCGTTTTGCGTGTTGGGTCCTCTAATGTTGTCAAAACCTACAATTTACAGTGTTTGAATGTTCGTTAATTTAATCAAAGTAAGTGAACCGAATATTGATTTAACAAGGATGAAAAGGGACTAATGTGATTTTTCATGTGTGTAGGAAACACCTCAAAAGGAAGTGCACCGCCACAACACAGTGAGTAATAGTACTTCAATGTATCCCTACTCAGCATGTATTATTCATGACGTTGTGACCTTGTAGAAAGTATTATCGTATTATATTGATGTTATACCTTGACGTTGCGAATTTCACTATTAAACTTGTGTTGGCATGAAATGATTGATATGAAATGATGTATTTGCCATAAGTGATTTGATACGAAATGGTGAAAACATTGGAAAAGGTTGTGAAGTGGTACACATCTTCTTTGAAAACTTATGACTAATGGAATGTAATAAGGCAAGTATGAATTTGTGAATCAATGTGGCTTAGTGCCATTTGTGAATCAATGTGGCTTAGTGCCATTTGTGAATCAATGTGGCTTAGTGCCATTTGTGAATTGTGAACCAATGTGGCCAAGGGCCGTTTGTGAATGATGAATTTATGAGGTCAAGGACCGATGTGTGAAATATGAACTTACACTGTTGTAAGCTTGTGAAACAAAAAGAACCGAAGATCTATGTGATGAATTGTAATTACGAACCCAAGGACTCTTTTCTAAATATGTGAAGTTCTTAGGCCAGGGGTCATACTATGACAATTATAAACCGATTATGTTGTCCCAACAAGCTGTACAGAGACAGACTAATTACATGATTTCAGCATTATATATGTTTACAAGCATACTAGTACTATTGTTCACTGAGCTTGGCTCACCCTATGTTATGTCTGTTTCTGTAGGTAATCAACCAGGAAGTCGATCTTAGCTCGGCATCGTCATACTTTTGTCAGCCTAGGCACAGCCAAGCTTGGGGTCGAACCCTACTTTTGTGGAAGTTGTTAGATGATGACTCACACTTTTGCTATTAACTTAAGTTGTTATGTACTTAATGGTTTTGTTATATACCCCACCTCGGGGTTGGTTTTGTATATGCCTGTAAATAACTAACTCTTAAATATATTGTGGCTTCTAATGTACTTGTCCTGTGGAATGTTTTTGATCCTGGCATGATTTAGTAGCTCAATGGATGTCACATTTTTTGGTTTTATCAATTATGTTTTATAGCTTCTGGGCAGGCCCCCTATGGAACCAGGTTAAGTGTCCTTTTCTGTTTAAGTCATGCCCAAACTTTTAGGGGCAAGTTAGGGGCGTGAAAAGTGGTATCAGAGCACGAGTTGCTATCCCACACACGGATCCATTGAGCCTTAGGATGTCTAGAAAAGACTTAAGCATCATGCATGGCATCCTAAGAATGTATGAAAGATCGATGGCAACGAAGAATGTACTCTGCTAACGCTAACAATTTGAACTTTGTTTGCCCGATATAATTGAATGTTATGCAGGTTATGGTTAGAACCAGGATGGAAGAGTCGGACGAGGCTACATCGGCACGGTTGGACCGAATGGAAAGAATGATTATGGACATGGCGGAGACCCTAAGGCAACAACAGCAACAACCACCACCACCACCAGTACCTCCACCTGCAGTACAAGATGTTCATGTCGAGGACCGAACCATCACACTCACAAAGGAGTTTAAAAAGATGAAACCACCGTCATTCAAGGGGGGAATAGAGCCTATGAAAGCTGAAGCATGGGTGCTGGGAATAGAGAAATTAATCGAAGTGTTTCCATGTACTGAAGCCCAGAAAGTGCAACTTGCCGCCTTTACTCTTGAAGATGAGGCGCGAAGATGGTGGATGCTTACAAGAATAGTGCATCGGGACTTAACATGGGGTAGATTTCTAGAGCTGCTCTATGAGAAGTATTTTCCTCAAAGCATGCGAGATAAGAAGGTGACGGAATTTGAGACTCTTAGACAAGGAAATAAGACTGTTGCAGAATATGAGGCCCAATTTGCTGAATTAGCTTGGTTTGCCCCTCATATGGTAGATACAGACTATAAGAAGGCACGAAAATTTGAAGGGGGATTACGAGGTGCCATTTTGGACCGGGTCAATATGTTAAAATTACCCACATATGTTGAGGTGCTAGAAAGGGCTGTTATCGCGGAAGGAAACCTTGCGGCCCAGAATCGGATTTCCGAGTGGAAAGGGAAGAGACAAAACAACCAATGGTCAAAGAGATCCGTTACTCCACCCGCTAAGAAGCACAATTCAGGGAACTTCAACACCACTACTACGACTCAAAATTCCACTCCGGTGTCCCCAGACTGTGGACGGCAACATCGAGGAACTTGTCATTGGAAGACTGGAGCATGTTTTAAATGCGGGAAAACGGGACATTTGGTAAGGGATTGCCCACAATTGGTTCAACAAAAAGGCCATAGACCCGCTACAAGTTCCGCGGGGTCTACACTAACCCCCAATGCGAAGGCGGCTGCCAAACCGAGTAATAACAAAGACACTGCAAGACAAGGTAGGGTGTTCGCTTTGATTCCAGGTGATGTACAAAATACAGCAACAGTGGTGTCAGGTACATTTACTATTTGTGGTCAATCTGCGCATGTATTGTTTGATTCTGGCTCCACTCACTCTTTCGTGTCGAAATTCTTCGTTCCTAATTTAGATAAAATTGAAGAAAACTTATCTTGCATGTTGTGTGTGTCCTCCCCCTTGGGAGAGTCTATGATTTGTGCTACTGTATACTTAGCTTGTGAACTTCAACTTGGGGATATTCGGGTGTATGCTAATTTAATACCTCTCGATATGACCTATTTTGATGTTATTCTGGGGATGGATTGGCTAAGTGCTTATGGTGCAACTATAAACTGTGTGACTAAGCAAATCAATTTTTATCCTCCGGGGCAATTAGAGTCTGTGGTTCAAGGGCAGGAAGTGATTTCGCCACCTTATCTGATATCTGCCGTGAAGGCTTGTAACTTAATACGAAAGGGCTGTCAGGGGTATCTATGTAGCGTTTTAGAAGGGCAAGGGATGAATGAGAATATTGATGTGATCCCAGTGGTCTGTGAGTTTCCGGATGTTTTTCCTGAAGATTTGCCGGGCCAACTAATAGACCGAGAAATCGAGTTTATCATTGAAGTGGCGCCTAGAACCCAACCCATTTCGAAGACATCCTATAGGTCACCGGCCGAAATGAAAGAGTTAAAGGTTCAATTACAGGATTTGCTTGACAAGGGATTTATCTGCCCGAGTGTATCTCCTTGGGGTGCGCCGGTATTGTTTGTGGAAAAGAAGGACGAAACACTTCGGTTATGTATCGACTATAGGGAACTGAATAAGGTGACAATTAAAAATAAGTACCCCTTACCACGGATAGATGACTTATTTGATCAGTTACAAGGGGCACAAGTTTTCTCGAAAATTGATTTACGGTCTGGCTACCATCAATTGAAAGTTAAAGCTGATGATGTGGAGAAGATAGCTTTCCGAACCCGGTACGGCCATTATGAATTTTTGGTTATGCCTTTCGGGGTTACAAACGCACCAGCAGCATTTATGGATCTAATGAATCGTGTCTTCAAGCCCTATCTAGACGAATTTGTGGTGGTTTTTATTGATGACATTCTTATATACTCGAAGAGTGCAGAAGCTCATGAGGATCATCTTCGCTTAATCCTTCAAACACTCCGGGAGAAGAAATTGTATGCAAAGTTAAAGAAATGTGAATTTTGGCTACAAGAAGTGGCATTTTTGGGGCATGTGGTGACAAAGGAAGGAGTCTCTGTTGATCCACACAAAGTTGAAGCAATTGTGAACTGGCCAACTCCCACTAATGTAACTGAGGTACGAAGTTTCATGGGATTAGCTGGATATTATAGGAGGTTTGTTCAAAATTTCTCCAAAATCGCTGTGCCACTTACCCAACTAACACGAAAAGGAGTTGCATTCGAATGGTCAGAGGAACGGGAAGCCGCTTTCCAAGAATTAAAAATAAGATTGACGACAGCACCAGTTCTGGCTTTGCCATCTGGTACCGAAGGATTCGTAATTTACAGTGATGCTTCACACAAGGGACTTGGTTGCGTGCTAATGCAGAAAGGAAGGGTTATTGCCTATGCTTCTCGACAACTGAAACCCCACCAGAAGAATTATCCCACACATGATCTCGAATTAGCGGTAGTAGTTTTTGCTTTGAAAATATGGCGGCACTATCTTTATGGTACAACCTGTGAAGTTTACACTGATCACAAAAGCCTCAAGTACCTGTTTACCCAGAAAGAGTTGAACATGCGACAACGGCGGTGGCTTGAGCTGATTAAGGATTATGACTTACAGATCCAATATCATCCTGGTAAGGCTAATATGGTGGCAGATGCACTTAGTCAGAAGAATATGGGGACTTGGCAAATTTGTTGGTAGAAAGAAAGGAGTTGAAGATCGAACTGGATAAAATGAATATGGACCTAGTGGTACGTGAACAGGAAGCCATACTAGCAGCAGTAAGAGCTCAACCCACCTTGCTGGAAGAGATTAAGTTACATCAACTGGAAGATGAGGCTTTAAGGAAAATCTATGATGAATTAGAAGCAAAACCAAAATCGGGGTTCAGTTATGTAGACTCAGTATTAAAGTTTCAAAGTCGAATATGTGTTCCCAATATGTTGGAGCTTAAACGGAAATTGCTAGAAGAAGCACATGCCTCGAGATTATCAATGCACCCAGGAAGTACTAAAATGTACCGAGATTTGAAACAGAATTTTTGGTGGCCAAATATGAAAAAGGAGATTGCGGAATTTATTTCTAAGTGTTTACAATGTCAACAAGTAAAGGTGGAACATCAAAGACCAGCAGGGTTATTACAACCCCTTCCAATTCCGGAGTGGAAATGGGAGCATCTGACCATGGATTTCGTGATGGGGTTACCGAGAACTCCTCGAGGTATGAATTCAATTTGGGTCATTGTGGACCGATTAACCAAGTCTGCTCACTTCTTGCCTGTGAAGACTCAATATAATGCGGATAAGCTGGCAATACTGTATATAAATGAAATTGTAAAGCTTCATGGTATCCTAGTGTCAATTGTGTCAGATAGGGACCCCAAATTCGTTTCAAGATTTTGGCAAAGTTTACAGAAGGCTATGGGTACCGAACTTATGTTCAGCACCGCTTTTCACCCTCAAACTGACGATCAATCCGAAAGAACCATACAAACTTTAGAAGATATGCTCCGACTGTGTGTATTGGATTTTCAAGAAAGCTGGGAAACTCATCTACCATTGATAGAGTTCGCCTACAATAACAGTTACCATTCGAGCATTGAGATGGCACCTTATGAAGCTCTGTATGGAAGACCATGTCGTTCCCCTGTATGTTGGGCTGAAGTCGGGGATAGGGCATTGTTGGGTCTTGAAATTGTGCAATTAACAACTTAAAAGATTAAAATTATTCGGGAGAGATTAAAAAAAGCACAAAGCAGGCAGAAGAGCTATGCAGATAATAGACGAAGGGATTTGGAGTTTGAAGTGGGTAGTCATGTGTTCGTGAAAGTCACCCCGTTAAAGGGACATCCGAGATTTGGGAAAAAGGGTAAATTAACGCCCCGGTATGTTGGCCCTTTCCAAATTCTAGAAAGAGTGGGTTTGGTAGCTTACCGAGTGGCTCTTCCGCCAAGTATGAGTCAAATACATAATGTGTTCCATATTTCTATGCTTCGAGGATACCTATCAGATCCATCTCATGTCATAGACTATCACCAACTTGTGCTAGATGATAAGTTAAGCTATGAAGAAAGACCACTTCGAATTTTGGAGCGACAAGTAAAGCAATTGCGCAATCGGGAAATTCCAATGGTAAAGGTAGAGTGGCAAGAACACTATGGCACTGAAGCTACTTGGGAAAAAGAGGAGGATGTGCAGCAACAGTACCCATATCTGTTTCTGTTTTGAGGCAAAAGCAAGTTTGAGGGACCAAACTTTTTTAAGGAGGGGAGAGTGTAACAACCCGACCCTCCTATATGCTTGTGATATATGTCCGTCCTTTATTCTGTGCTGTTAAATGCCTAAACTGAAATTGTCCAAGGGAGTAAGTTCAAGTAACTATGTTGTGATGCCTTATGAAATGAATTGCATCTGTTAAGAAAGAACTGTATCTGTTATTCCAAGAACGATAAAGTAGGAATTGAAGGCCTTAGCGGCTCAATAAGCCAAAATTGATCATATATTTAGAACCAGCATAATTTTTAGGTAATATTAAGCACTTTTGTGAAATTTCAATTTTCGGATGTGTAAACGATTGATTTTCGTCTCATTCTCTCCATAAGGATATATATATATATATATATGACCTTAGCCATTTGACAAACCAAGGAACTCATAACATAACTTTAGATTTGAGAAGTGAAGGGATAGAGAAAGAAGTCCTCAAGAAGGTCAAGATTGGGCTTAAGGTATGTAAATGTTTGTCTAATGTCCATCTATAACCCTTCTTGTCATAATTTATGTGAAGATGTTTCTATGATCTTATTCCTAAGAGTTGGAATTGTGGTGTTGTAAGTTTGAGAAGTAAATGAATAAAATGACCCTACCATGCATGTTTTGATTCAATTTGAAGTCCCTAAGAGAAACCTCACTCTATGTCTTCAATTGACTTGATTGAATTCAAGTATGTGATATAATTTTATGTTATGAATTGAGATGTGAGAACATGTAGGAGTCTTGTGAATTGGAGTAAATTTAAATTGTGGATTTATGATTTGATTTGTTTTTACTCAAATGAAAGATGTAATTTGACCCTTGTTCACATGTATTTACATGCTTTGAGCTTATATATTGGTAATTTAAAGCTAGATTTTTGAGGCCCTAAACATGTCTACTAGGGGAAGGAATGATGCAAAAATTTCAGACTTTTAGTGAAGAATCGCCGCACGTGCGGGGCCCAGGGCCACACGTGCGGGAACCTCAACCGCACGTGCGGGAAAATGGCAAAAGTCTGGCCTTCAACACTGCAAAAAAAGCACGTGCGGGGCCTCAATGCCGCACGTGCGGGAGGTGTGCGGCACGTGCGGGAGATCCTAGCCGCACGTGCGGCTCAAGGCAGAAAAGTTGGGATGCTCCGTTTTGCATGTTGGGTCCTCTAATGTTGTCAAAACCTGCAATTTACATTGTTTGAATGTTCGTTAATTTAATCAAAGTAAGTGAACCGAATATTGATTTAACAAGGATGAAAAGGGACTAATGTGATTTTTCATGTGTGTAGGAAACACCTCAAAAGGAAGTGCACCGCCACAATAGAGTGAGTAATAGTACTTCAATGTATCCCTACTCGGCATGTATTATTCATGACGTTGTGACCTTGTAGAAAGTATTATCGTATTATATTGATGTTATATCTTGACGTTGCGAATTTCACTATTAAACTTGTGTTGGCATGAAATGATTGATATGAAATGATGTATTTGCCATAAGTGATTTGATACGAAATGGTGAAAACATTGGAAAAGGTTGTGAAGTGGTACACATCTTCTTTGAAAACTTATGACTAATGGAATGTAATAAGGCAAGTATGAATTTGTGAATCAATGTGGCTTAGTGCCATTTGTGAATCAATGTGGCTTAGTGCCATTTGTGAATCAATGTGGCTTAGTGCCATTTGTGAATCAATGTGGCTTAGTGCCATTTGTGAATCAATGTGGCTTAGTGCCATTTGTGAATCAATGTGGCTTAGTGCCATTTGTGAATCAATGTGGCTTAGTGCCATTTGTGAATCAATGTGGCTTAGTGCCATTTGTGAATCAATGTGGCTTATTTGTGAACCAATGTGGCTTAGAGCCATTTGTGAGTCAATGTGGCTACGAGCCTAATGTGAAACTACGTGACCAAGGGTCATTTGTGAATTGTGAACCAATGTGGCCAAGGGCCGTTTGTGAATGATGAATTTATGAGGTCAAGGACCGATGTGTGAAATATGAACTTACACTGTTGTAAGCTTGTGAAACAAAAAGAACCGAAGATCTATGTGATGAATTGTAATTACGAACCCAAGGACTCTTTTCTAAATATGTGAAGTTCTTAAGCCAGGGGTCATACTATGACAATTATAAACCGATTATGTTGTCCCACCAAGCTGTACAGAGACAGACTAATTACATGATTTCAGCATTATATATGTTTACAAGCATACTAGTACTATTGTTCACTGAGCTTGGCTCACCCTATGTTATGTCTGTTTCTATAGGTAATCAACCAAGAGGTCGATCTTAGCTCGGCATCGTCATACTTTTGTCAGCCTAGGCACAGCCAAGCTTGGGGTCGAACCCTACTTTTGTGGAAGTTGTTAGATGATGACTCACACTTTTGCTATTAACTTAAGTTGTTATGTACTTAATGGTTTTGTTATATACCCCACCTCGGGGTTGGTTTTGTATATGCCTGTAAATAACTAACTCTTAAATATATTGTGTCTTCTAATGTACTTGTCCTGTGGAATGTTTTTGATCCTGGCATGATTTAGTAGCTCAATGGATGTCACATTTTCTGGTTTTATCAATTATGTTTTATAGCTTCCGGGCAGGCCCCCTATGGAACCAGGTTAAGTGTCCTTTTCTGTTTAAGTCATGCCCAAACTTTTAGGGGCAAGTTAGGGGCGTGACACGACCGGCAATTTATTGTGCCGACCGGCCATTTATTTTACCCGACCGACCATTTTTGCTGGCCGATGACCTTCCGGAGTATTCTACAGATTGAGTGGATGCCAGTTGTGCCAACTGGAGGGCACAGACTGGATCCTCCACACACGTGTATGGAGGATCTTTACTCTTGGTTTGAAGCTTCTAAGAGAAGCTTTAGTCTCTTGGCTCTTTAAAAGAAGCTCTCCTCTTCCTTATACCAGGTTGGAAAACCAGCTGGAGCATGGCATACAATCCTCCATATATCTATCTCATCCAAGCCTCCAAACCCTAAAATCCTTGCTCCATTTGCACTACACCCTATAGCACCACACCACCACTCCATTCCAGCAACTTGGAGGGCCTTCTCAGAGCTTTGGGGGCACCTTTTCTCAAGCCAAAAGGCTGCTAAAGTTTGGTCTTCAAGGGTGAGCAACATTTCATCTCTTTTAAGCTTATTTTTGTATCCATTCTATGCCTTACATGCTTGCATATTTGGGCTCCGACCCTAACTGAAAATAGTCATGTTTTGATGTATTTTTCATGTTTTTTTTAGGTTCCTTCCATGTTTAAGGTCCCTAGCTACCACTGTCTCTGTCTTCATTCCCCTCTTGTGTGCCTATTTCTTGTGTAGTATCTTTGGCCTACGTGTAAACTGTTTTGAGCTCTATCATAAACTGTAAAGTGGCTTATTTTGAGCCCTTATTCAACATTGTCGAAGGGCTCATCACTGTTTGAGGCTTCCATTTGCCACTTGCCTTTATATCCCTCTTTTTAGGCCTTATTTTGCATAGTATTTTAGGCTTGCATGCGCACTATTTTGGGTTTGATCATAAACTGTAAAATGCCATGTTTTGTGTCCCTCTTCAACATTGTTGAAGGGCCCTCTTCTGTTTGGGGCCAGCAGCTGTGACTTGCTTCTTTATCTCACATTTAGGGCCATTTTTGCATATCGGTTTAGCCCTATTTGGGTTCACTGTTTGGCCTTACTTAAAACTATAAACATGCTTGTTTTGAGACTGTCTTGAATCTGTCTTCATGCTTCATGTTCAAATAATGCATGCTTTTTATAGCTGTAGGCCATTGCGTGTGCCTAGTTTTGCATTTCGGGTCTCATTCCATGCATCGGGTGCCATGTTTCCGTGATTCGGGGCTGCTTTATGTCAAATTTCAGTGCTGAAATTACATTCTTGTATGCCATATTTCATGCCTCTCCATGCCTCGTTAGAGTTTCAGACTATGCCTTAGGTTTGGTCCTCGGTTTGCGTGCATGCGTGCATGCGTTTCGAGAGTCTCATTTTCATCTAATGGCCACTGATTTTGGAATGTTTGCGAGCTATCCATGTTAGTTTAAGTCCATCATCGCATGTTGTTGCATGCCATGTTTACTTACATGTTTAAGTTGCGCACCTAGTATACATTGCTCATTTGCATGTTCATGTTGCATACTTAGCCTCCATGCCTAGGTTGCATTTCATTGAGCATGCATCCCTTGCCTCTTGATCAATCATGATAGGGGTTGGGGCCCTTTGATGTGTTTTGTGCTTGCATTTCATTTGATATCGAAGTTGCAAAACTTGGCCTCTTAGGCCATCATGCATCATTGATGGCCCGAGGGTCGAGGGGAATACTCCCTTGAGTCCATTACATGATTGGGAGAGTGGCCATGCATACACTTACTTGAAATTCCATGTCATACACTGTCTGTTCTTGTTGCTGTCAAAAACCAGATTCTGCAGGAACTTTCTGCCGACCGGCAGTATTCAGTGCCGACCGGCAATCCTTCCTGGGCCGGTAGCTTCATCAGCAGCCGATGGATATTTTCAATGGCCGGTGGACATTTCCTTCAGCCGATGGTGTTCCACAGTGTTCAGGGGACCTATCCCAGAACTTTGGCAATTTTCAGAGAAGCAGGGCAGTGTAAACTGAGGCAGCGGTGGTATGGTAGGGACTTTTCGGGCGAGATGGGTTCGAGCATGCATCATTCGCGCATCCCGAGGCAGGGGCTGTGGCCACCTTTCCTTTTGCATTCATTCTGTTAATTAATTAGAAATTCTGTAATAATTAATGTGTTTATTATTCGGACTGTAATATTTATTCGGACCCTCTGCGCGAGGGCAATGTTGTAATAAGTGTGCGTGTGTGTGATGTATGTCTTCCAACCCCACGTCTTTCTCCCTTTTATTTACCAGCTTATGATGGTTAGATTAGGGCATGTTTCAATTAGCATACAGTATGATAGCATGCGTGCATCCATACATTTGTCTTGCATGCACTGGGCTCGGCGCATCATTCTAACTACATCTGTATTTCAATTCCAAATTGAATACGTGTTAGTTGCAGCATTTCACATGCCATGTTTAGGATAGCCGAGCCTGTTTGGATTGCATCTTTGCATGTGTTGCATTAGCCATTTCACATATGAACTAGGATCATGCATGTGATTACTAACTAGTTCCTGTCTTGGCTTGGAGTACTCTGTAAGTTCTTTTGCTTTAGCATCCTTGCATGCGTGTGGGTGTTGCCATAACAGCATGATTACCATGAGGCTAGATGCTTATAATTAGATATCTGCCATCAAGCAAGAGGGTCCGAATACGTGTCCGAGTGTTTAAGCCCTAATGCATGAGAAATGGCAAGTGAACACCATAACTTGATATCTGCCATCATGCAAGAAGGTCCGAATAGGGGTCCGAGTGTTTGAGCCTTAATGCATGTGAACTGGCAAGTAAACCCCATAATTACATATCTGCCATCATGCAAGAGGGTCCGAATAAGTGTCCGAGTGTTTGAGCCATAATGCATGTGAAAATGGCAAGTAAACACCATAATTGCATATTTGATATCATGCAAGAGGGTCCGAATAAGTGTCCGAGTGTTCGAACGCTAATGCATGAGAAATGGCAAGTAAACACCATAATTACATATCTGCCATCGTGCCAGGGGGTCCGAATAGGTGTCCGAGTGCTTAAAACCTATTGCATGAGAAATGGCGAGTAAACACCATAATTACATATCTGCCATCACGCAAGAGGGTCCGAATAAGTGTCCGAGTGTTTGAACCTTAATGCATGTTAAATGGCAAGTAAACACCGTAATTACATATCTGCTATCGTGCAAGAGGGTCTGAATAAGTGTCCGAGTGTTCGAACGGTAATCCATGAGAAATGGCAAGTAAACACCAAAACTACATATCTGCCATGAAGCAAGTGGGTCTAAATAAGTGTTCGATTGTTTAAACCCTAACGCGTGAGAAATGGCAGGTAAACAACATAATTATATATCTGCCATCATGCAAGAGGTCTGAATAAGTGTACGAGTGTTTAAACCCGAATGCATGAGAAATGGAAAGTAAACACCATAACTACATATCTGCCATCAAGCAAGAGGGTCTGAATAAGTGTCCGAGTGTTCGAACCCTAATGCATGAGAAATGGCAAGTAAACACCATAATTACGTATCTGCCTTCAAGCAAGAGGGTCCCAATAAGTGTCCGAGTGTTTAAACCCTAATGCATGAGAAATGGCAAGTGAACACCATAACTACATATCTGCCATCATGCAAGAGGATCCGAATAAGTGTCCGAGTGTTTGAGCCTTAATGCATGTGAAATGGCACAAATACCATCGTTACATATCTGCCATCATGCAAGAGGGTCCGAATAAGTGTCCGAGTGTTCGAACGCTAATGCATGAGAAATGGCAAGTAAACACCATAATTACATATCTGCCATCACGCAAGAGGGTCCGAATAAGTGTCCGAGTGTTTGAACCTTAATGCATGTGAAATGGCAAGTAAACACCGTAATTACATATCTGCTATCGTGCAAGGGGGTCCGAGTAAGTGTCCGAGTGTTCGAACGGTAATGCATGAGAAATGGCAAGTAAACACCAAAACTACATATCTGCCATCAAGCAAGTGGGTCTAAATAAGTGTCCGATTGTTTAAACCCTAACGCATGAGAAATGGCAGATAAACAACATAATTATATATATGCCATCATGCAAGAGGTCTGAATAAGTGTACGAGTGTTTAAACCCGAATGCATGAGAAATGGAAAGTAAACACCATAACTACATATCTGCCATCATGCAAGAGGATCCGAATAAGTGTCCGAGTGTTTGAGCCTTAATGCATGTGAAATGGCACAAATACCATAATTACATATCTGCCATCATGCAAGAGGGTCCGAATAAGTGTCCGAGTGTTCGAATGCTAATGCATGAGAAATGGCAAGTAAACACCAAAACTACATATCTGCCATCAAGCAAGTGCGTTTGAATAAGTGTCTGAGTGTTCGAACCCTAATGCACGAGAAATGGCAAGCAAACACCATAATTACATATCTGCCATCGAGCAAGAGGGTCCGAATACGTGTCCGGGTGTTTAAACCCTAATGGATGAGAAATGGCAAGTGAACACCATAACTACATATCTGCCATCATGCAAGAGGGTCCGAATAAGTGTCCGAGTGTTTGAGCCTTAATGCATGTGAAATGGCAAGTAAACACCTGAATTACATATCTGCCATCATGCAAGAGGGTCCGGATAAGTGTCCGCGTGTTCGAACGCTAATGCATGAGAAATAGGAAGCAAACACCATAATTACATATCTACCATCATGCCAGAGTGTCCGAATAGGTGTCCGAGTGTTTAAACCCTATTGCATGACAAATGGCGAGTAAACACCGTAATTACATATTTGCCATCATGCAAGTGGGTCTGAAAAATTGTCCGAGTATTCGACCCCCAATGTGTCCGAGTGTTTGAGCCTTAATCCATGTGAAATGGCAAGTAAACACCATAATTGCATATCTGTCATCATGCAAGAGGGTCTGAATAAGTGTCCGCGTGTTCGAACGCTAATGCATGAGAAAAGGGAAGTAAACACCATAATTACATATCTGCTATCATGCCAGAGTGTCCGAATAGGTGTCCGAGTGTTTAAACCCTATTGCATGAGAAATGGTGAGTAAACAACATAATTACATATCTGCCACCATGCAAGAGGGTCTGAATAAGTGTCCGAGTATTCGACCCCAAATATGTGAGAAATGGCTGGTAAACACTATAATTACATATTTGCCATCATGCAAGAGGATCTGAATACGTGTCCGTGTGTTTCAACCCTAATGCATGAGAAATGGCTGGTAAACACCATAAGTACATATCTGCCGTCATGCAAGAGGGTCCGAATAGGTGTCCAAGTGTTCAAACCCTAATACATGAGAAATGGCAAGTAAACACCATAATTACATGTCTGCCATCACGCAAGAGGATCTGATTTAGTGTCCGAGTGTTCGAACCCTAATGTATGAGCAATGGCTTGTAAACACCATAATTATATATCTGCCATCACGCAAGGGGGTCCGAATAAGTGTCCGAGTGTTTGACCCTTAATGCATGTGAAACGGCAAGTAAACACCATAATTACATATCTGCCATCATGCAAGTGGGTCAGAATAAGTGTCTGAGTATTCGAATCCTAATGCATGAGAAAAGGAAAGTAAACACCATAATTACATATTTGCCATCATGCAAGAGGGTCCAAATACGTGTCCAAGTGTTTGAGCCCTAATGCATGAGAAATGGCATGTAAACACCATAATTACATATCTGCCATCAAGCAAGAAGGTCCGAATACATGTCCGAGTTTTTAAACACTAACGCAGGATAAATGGCAAGTGAACACCGTAACTAATATCTGGCATCATGCAAGAGGGTCCGAATAAGTGTCTGACTGTTTAAGCCTTAATCCATGTGAAATGGCAAGTAAACACCATAATTAGATATCTACCATCATGCCAGAGGGTCCGAATAAGTGTCCGAGTGTTCGAACGCTAATGCATGAGAAATGGCAAGTAAACACCATAATTACATATCGGCAATCATGCCAGGGGGTCCGAATAGGTGTCCGAGGGTTTAATCCCTATTGCATGTGAAATGGCGAGTAAACACCATAATTACATATCAGCCATCACGCAAGAGGGTCCGAATAAGTGTCCGAGTGTTTGAACCGCAATGCATGTGAAATGGAAAGTAAACACCATAATTACATATCTGTTATCATGCAAGATGGTCGGAATAAGTGTCCGAGTGTTCGAACATTAATGCATGAGAAATGGCAAGTAAACACCAAAACTACATATCTGCCATCAAGCAATTGGGTCTGAATTAGTGTCCGATTGTTTAAACCCTAAAGCATGAGAAATGGCAGGTAAACAACATAATTGTATATCTGCCATCATGCAAGAGGGTCTGAATAAGTGTCCGAGTGTTTAAACCCGAATGCATGAGAAATGGAAAGTAAACACCATAACTACATATCTGCCATCAAGCAAGAGGGTCTGAATAAGTGTCCGAGTGTTCGAACCCTAATGCATGAGAAATGGCAAGTAAACACCGTAATTACTTATCTGCCTTCAAGCAAGAGGGTCCGAATACGTGTCCGAGTGTTTATACCCTAATGCATGAGAAACGGCAAGTGAACACCATAACTACATATATGCCATCATGCAAGGGGGTCTGAATATGTGTCCGAGTGTTTGAGCCTTAATGCATGTGAAATGGCACAAACACCATAATTACATATCTGCCATCATGCAAGAGGGTCCGAATACGTGTCCAAGTGTTTAAACCCTAATGCATGAGAAATGGCCAGTGAACACGATAACTACATATTTGCCATCAAGCAAGAGGGTCCGAATAAGTGTCCGAGTGTTTGAGCCTTAATCCATGTGAAATGGCAAGTAAACCCCATAATTACATATCTGCCATCATGCAAGAGGGTCCGAATAAGTCTCCGCGTGTTCGAACTCTAATGCATGAGAAAAGGGAAGTAAACACCATAATTACATATTTGCTATCATGCCTGAGTGTCCGAATAGGTGTCCGAGTGTTTAAACCCTATTGCATGAGAAATGGCGAGTAAACACGATAATTACATATCTGCCATCATGGAAGATGGTCTGAATAAGTGTCCGAGTATTCGACCCCAAATGTGCGAGAAATGGTTGGTAAACACCATAATTACATATTTGCCATCATGCAAGAGGATCCGAATACGTGTTCGTGTGTTTCAACCCTAATGCATGAGAAATGGCAGGTAAACACCATAAGTACATATCTGCCGTCATGCAAGAGGGTCCGAATATGTGTCCAAGTGTTCAAACCCTAATACATGAGAAATGGCAAGTAAACACCATAATTACATATCTGCCATCATGCAAGAGGATCTGATGTAGTGTCGAGTGTTCGAACCCTAATGTATGAGAAATGGCTAGTAAACACCATAATTATATATCTGCCATCACGCAAGAGGGTCCGAATAAGTGTCCGAGTATTTGAACCTTAATGCATGTGAAACGGC
Source organism: Camellia sinensis (assembly GCF_004153795.1). Classification (NCBI taxonomy): domain Eukaryota; kingdom Viridiplantae; phylum Streptophyta; class Magnoliopsida; order Ericales; family Theaceae; genus Camellia; species Camellia sinensis. Next base: position 970,035 of record NW_021025015.1, read on the forward strand.
AAGTAAACACCATAATTACATATCTTCCATCATGCAAGAGGGTCCGGATAAGTGTCTGAGTATTCGAATCCTAATGCATGAGAAATGGAAAGTAAACACCATAATTACATATTTGCCATCAGGCAAGAGGTTCCAAATACGTGTCCAAGTGTTTGAGCCCTAATGCATGAGAAATGGCATGTAAACACCATAATTACATATCTACCATCAAGCAAGAGGGTCCGAATACATGTCCGAGTGTTTAAACACTAATGCAGGATAAATGGCAAGTGAACACCGTAACTAATATCTGGCATCATGCAAGAGGGTCCGAATAAGTGTCTGACTGTTTGAGCCTTAATGCATGTGAAATGGCAAGTAAACACCATTATTACATATCTACCATCATGCTAGAGTGTCCGAATAAGTGTCCAAGTGTTTAAACCCTATTGCATTAGAAATGGCAAGTAAACACCAAAATTACATATCGGCCATCATGCCAAGGGGTCCGAATAGGTGTCCGATGGTTTAAACCATATTGCATGTGAAATGGCGAGCAAACACCATAATTACATATTTGCCATCACGCAAGAGGGTTCGAATAAGTGTTCGAGTGTTTGAACCTTAACGCATGTGAAATGGCAAGTAAACACCATAATTACATATCTGCTATCATGCAAGAGGGGCCGAATATGTGTCCGAGTGTTCGAACATTAATGCATGAGAAATGGCAAGTAAACACCAAAACTACATATCTGCCATTATGCAAGAGGGTCTGAATAAGTGTCCGAGTGTTTAAACCTGAATGCATGAGAAATGGAAAGTAAACACCATAACTACATATTTGCCATCAAGCAAGAGGGTCTGAATAAGTGTCCAAGTGTTCGAACCCTAATGCATGAGAAATGGCAAGTAAATACCAAAACTACATATCTTCCATCAAGCAAGTGGGTCTGAATAAGTGTCTGATTGTTTAAACCCTAAAGCATGAGAAATGGCAGGTAAGCAACATAATTATATATCTGCCATTATGCAAGAGGGTCTGAATAAGTGTCCGAATGTTTAAACCCGAATGCATGAAAAATGGAAAGTAAACACCATAACTACATATTTGCAATCAAGCAAGAGGGTCTGAATATGTGTCCGAGTGTTCGAACCCTAATGCATGAGAAATGGCAAGTAAACACCATATTTACTTATCTGCCTTCAAGCAAGAGGGTCCGAATACGTGTCCGAGTGTTTATACCCTAATGCATGAGAAATGGCAAGTGAACACCATAACTACATATATGCCATCATGCAAGAGGGTCTGAATATGTGTCCGAGTGTTTGAGCCTTAATGCATGTGAAATGGCACAAACACCATAATTACATATCTGCCATCATGCAAGAGGGTCCGAATAAGTGTCCGAGTGTTTGAGCCTTAATGCATGTGAACTGGCAAGTAAACACCATAATTGCATATCTACCATTATGCAAGAGGGTCCAAATACGTGTCCTAGTGTTTGAACCCTAATGCATGAGAAATGGCAAGTAAACACCATAATTACATATCTGCCATCAGGCAAGAGGGTCCGAATACGTGTCCGAGTGTTTAAACCCTAATGCAGGAGAAATGGCAAGTGAACACCATAACTACATATTTGCCATCGTGCAAGAGGGTCCGAATAAGTGTCCGAGTGTTTGAGCCTTAATGCAAGTGAAATGGCAAGTAAACACCATAATTACATATCTGCCATCATGCAAGAGGGTCCGAATAAGTGTCCGCGTGTTCGAACGCTAATGCATGAGAAATGGCAAGTAAATACCATAATTACATATCTGCCATCATGCCAGAGTGTCCGAATAGGTGTCCAAGTGTTTAAACCTTATTGCATGAGAAACGCCGGGTAAACACCATAACTACATATTTGCCGTCATGCAAGAGGGTCTGAAAAAGTGTCCGAGTATTCGACCCCTAATGTGTGAGAAATGGCTGATAAAGACCATAATTACAGATTTGCCATCATGCAAGAGGATCCGAATACATGTCCGTGTGTTTCAACCCTAATGCATGAGAAATGGCAAGTAAACACCATAATTACATATCTGCCATCATGCAAGAGGGTCCGAATAAGTGTCCCAAATGGATAGGAAACTCCATAATTACATATTTGCCATCTTGAAAGAGGATCCGAATACGTGTCCGTGTGTTTAAACCCTAATGCATGAGAAATGGCAAGTAAACACCATAATTACATATCTGCCATCGTGCAAGAGGGTTCGAATTAGTGTACTAGTGTTCGAACGCTAATGCATGAGAAATGACAAGTAAACACCATAATTACATATCTACCATCATGCAAGAGGGTCCGAATAAGTGTCCATGTGTTTAAACCCTAATGCATTAGAAATGGCAAGTAAACAACATAATTACATATCTGCCATCATGCAATAGTGTCTGATTAAGTGTCCATGTGTTCGAACCCAGATGTATGAGAAATGGTTAGAAAACACCATAATTACATATCTGCCATCGTGCAAGAGGATCTGAATACGTGTCCGTTTGTTTAAACCCTAATGCATGTGAAATGTCAAGTAAACACCATAATGACATATCTGCCATCATGCAAGAGGGTCTGAATAAGTGTCTGAGTTTTCGAACCCTAATGTATTAGAAATGGCTAGTAAACACCATAATTACATATCTGTTATCGTGCAAGAGGATCCGAATACGTGTCCGTTTGTTTAAACCCTAATGCATGTGAAATGGCAAGTAAACACCATAATTACATATTTGCCATCATACAAGACGGTCCGAATAAGGGGTCGAGTGTTCGAACGCTAATGCATGAGAAATGGCAAGTAAACACCATAATTAAATATCTGCCATAATGCAAGAGGGTTTGAATAAGTGTCCGAGTGTTTATACCCTAATGCATGAGAAATGACAAGTAAACACCATCATTACATAGCTGCCATAACGCAAGAGGGTCTGAATAAGTGTCCGAGTGCTCGAACCCTAATATATGAGAAAATGCCTCGTAAACACCATAATTACATATCTGCTATCATGCAAGATGATCCGATTACGTGTCCGTGTGTTTAAATCCTAATGTATGAGAAAGGGCAAGTAAACACCATAATTACATATCTGCCATGATACAAGACGGTCTGAATAAGTGTCCGAGTGTTCGATCGCTAATGCATTAGAAATGGCAAGTAAACAGCATAATTACATATCGGCCATCATGCAAGGGGATCTGAATACGTGTCCGTGTGTTTAAACCCTAATGCATGAGAAATGACAAGTAAACATGATAATTACATATCTGCCATCATGCAAGAGGATCCGAATAAGTGACCGCGTGTTCGAACCCTAATGTATGAGAAATTGCTAGTAAACACCATAATTACGTATTTGCCATCATGCAAGAGGATCTAAATACGTGTCCGTGTGTTCAAACCATAATGCGTGAGAAATGGCCAGTAAACACCATAATTACGTATCTGCCATCGTGCAAGAGGGTCCGAATAAGTGTCCGAGTGTTCGAACCCTAATTTATGAGAAATGGCTAGCAAACACCGTAATTGCATATCTGCCATCATTCAAGAGGATCCGAATACGTGTATGTGTGTTTAAACCCTAATGCATGTGAAATGGCTAGTAAATAGCATAATTACATATCTGCCACCAAGCAAGTCAATTCGATTACGTGTCCGTGTGTTTAAACCCTAATGCATGAGAAATGACAAGTAAACACTGCAATTTGATATCTGCCATGATACAAGCCAGTCCGAATAAGTGTCCGAGTGTTCGATCGCTAATGCATGAGAAATGGCAAGCAAACACCATAATTACATATCTGCCATCATGCAAAAGGATTCGAATACATGTCCGTGTGCATAAACCCTAATGCATGAGAAATGGAAACTAAACACCATAATTACATATCTGCCATCGTGCAAGAGGGTCCGAATAAGTGTCCGAGTGTTTAAACCCTAATACAAGAGAAATGGCAAGTAAACTCCGTAATTATATATCTGCCATAATGCAAGAGGATCCGAATGCATGAGAAATGGCAAGTAAACACCATAATTACATATCTGCCATCGTGCAAGAGGGTCTGAATTAGTGTACTAGTGTTCGAACGCTAATGCATGAGAAATGGCAAGGAAACACCATAATTACATATCTACCATCATGCAAGACGGTCCGAATAAGTGTCCAAGTGTTTAAACCCTATTGCATTAGGAATGGCAAGTAAACACCACAATTACATATCTGCCATCATGCAAGTGGGTCTGATTAAGTGTCCGTGTGTTCGAACCCAGATGGATGAGAAATGGCTAGTAAACACTGTAATTACATATCTGCTATCGTGCAGGAGGATCGAATTACCTGTCCGTTTGTTTAAACCCTAATGCATGTGAAATGGCAAGTAAATGCCATAATTACATATCTGCCATCATACAAGACGGTCCGAATAAGTGGCCGAGTGTTGGAACGCTAATGCATGAGAAATGGCAAGTAAACACCATAATTACATATCTGCCACCATGCAAGGGGGTTCGAATAAGTGTCCGAGTGTTTAAACCCTAATGCATGAGAAATGGCAAGCAAACACCGTAATTACATATCTGCCATAATGTAAGAGGGTCTGAATAAGTGTCCGAGTGCTCAAACCCTAATGTATGAGAAATGGCTAGTAAACAACATAATTACATATCTGCCACCATGCAAGTCAATCCGATTACGTGTCCATGTGTTTAAACCCTAATGCATGAGAAATGGCAAGTAAATACCGCAATTGGATATCTGCCATGATACAACACGGTCCGAATAAGTGTCCGAGTGTCCGATCGCTAATGCATGAGAAATAGCAAGTAACAGCATAATTACATATCTGCCATCATGCATGATGATCCGAATACGTGTCCGTGTGTTGAAACCCTAATGCATGAGAAATGGCAAGTAAACACCATAATTACATATCTGCCATCGTGCATGAGGATCCGAATAAGTGACCGAGTGTTCGAACCGTAATGTATGAGAAATGGCTTGTAAACAACATAATTACATATCTGCCATCATGCAAGAGGATTCGAATACGTGTCCATGTGTTTAAACCCTAATGCAAGAGAAATGGCAAGTAAACGCCATAGTTACATATCTGCCATCGTGCAAGAGGGTCCGAATAAGTGTACTAGTGTTCGAACGCTAATGCATGAGAAATGGCAAGTAAACACCATACTTACATATCTACCATCATGCAAAAGGGTCTGAATAAGTGTCCAAGTGTTTAAACCCTAGTGCATTAGAAATGGCAAGTAAGCACCATAATTGCATATCTGCCATCATGCAAGAAGGTCTGATTATGTGTCCGAGTGTTCAAACCCTAATGTTTGCGAAATGGCAAGTAAACACCATAATTACATATCTGCCATCATGCAAGAGGATCGGAATACGTGGCCGTGTATTTAAACCCTAATGCTTGAGAAATGACAAGTAAACACCACAATTACATATCTACCATCAGGCAAGATGGTCCGAATAAGTGACCGAGTGTTTGAACCCTAATGTACGAGAAATGGCTAATAAACACCATAATTACATATCTGCCATAATGCAAGGGGATCCGATTACGTGTCCGTGTGTTTAAACCCTAATGCATGAGAAATGGCAACTAAACACCATAATTACATATCTGCCATCATGCAAGAGGGTTCGAATAAGTGTCCGAGTGCTTAAACTCTAATACATAAGAAATGGCAGGTAAACACCATAATTACATATCTGCCATAATGCAGGAGGGTCTGAATAAGTGTCCGAGTGTTCGAACCCTAATGTATGAGAAATGGATAGTAAACACCATAATTACATATCTGCCATCATGCAAGACGGTCTGATTAAGTGTCCGAGTGTTCGAACCCTAATGTATGAGAAATGGCTAGTAAACACCATATTTACATATCTGCCATCATGGAAGAGTATCTGAATACGTGTCCGTGTGTTTAAACACTAATGCACAAGAAATGGAAAATAAACACCGTAATTACATATCTGCCATCATGCAAGAGGGTCCGAATAAGTGACCGAGTGTTCGAACCCTAATGTATGAGAAATGGCTAGTAAACACCATAATTACATATTTGCCATCACGCAAGAGGATCCGAATACTTGTCTGTGTGTTTAAACCCTAATGCATGAGAAATGGCAACTAAACACCAAAATTACATATCTACCATCGTGCAAGAGGGTCCGAATAAGTGTCTGAGTGTTTAAACTCTAATACTTGAGAATTGGCAAGTAAACACCATAATTACATATCTACCATAATGCAAGAGGGTCTGAATAAGTGTCCGAGTGGTCGAACCCTAATGTATGAGAAATGGCTAGCAAACACCGTAATTACATATCTGCCATCATGCAAGAGGATACGAATACGTGTCCATGTGTTTAAACCCTAATGCATGAGAAATGGCAACTAAACACCATAATTACATATCTACCATCGTGCAAGAGGGTCCGAATAAGTGTCCGAGTGTTTAAACCCTACTACATGAGAAATGGCAAGTAAACTCCATAATTACATATCTGCCATAATGCAAGAGGGTCTGAATAAGTGTCCGTGTGTTCGAACCCTAATGTTTGAGAAATGGCTAGCAAACACCGTAATTACATATCTGCCATCATGCAAGAGGATCCGAATACGTGTTCGTGTGTTTAAACCCTAATGCACTAAAAATGGCAACTAAACACCATAATTACATATCTGCCATCGGGCAAGAGGGTTCGAATAAGTGTCCGAGTGTTTAAACTCTATTACATGAGAAATGGCGAGTAAACACCATAATTACATATCGGCCATAATGTAAGCCGGTCTGAATAAGTGTCCGAGCGTTCGAACCCTAATGTATGAGAATTGGCTAGCAAACACCGTAACTACATATCTGCCATCATTCAAGAGGATCCGAATACGTGTCCGTGTGTTTAAACCCTAATGCATGAGAAATGGCAAGTAAACATCATAATTACATATCTGTCATTGCGCAAGTGGGTCCGAATTAGTGTACTAGTGTTCGAACGCTAATGCATGGGAAATGGCAAGTAAACGCCAAAATTACATATCTACCGTCACGCAAGGGGGTCCGAATAAGTGTCCAAGTGTTTAAACCCTAATGCATTAGAAATGGCAAGTAAACACCATAATTAACTATCTGCCATCGTGCAAGAGGGTCTGATTAAGTGTCCGTGTGTTCGAACCCTAATGTATGAGAAATGGCTAGTAAACACCATAATTACATACCTGCCATCATGCAAGAGGATCTGAATACGTGTCCGTGTGTTTAAGCCGTAATGCATGAGAAATGGCAACTAAGAACCATAATTACATATCTGCCATCGTGCAAGTGGGTCCAAATAAGTGTCCGACTGTTTAAACCCTAATACATGAGAAATGGCAAGTAAACTCCATAATTACGTATCTGCCATAATGCCAGAGGGTCTGAATAAGTGTCCGAGTGTTCGAACCCTAATGTATGAGAAATGGCTGGCAAACCCCGTAATTACATATCTGCCATCATGTAAGAGGATTCGAATACGTGTCCGTGTGTTTAAACCCTAATGCATGAGAAATGGCAAGTACACACCATAATTACATATGTACCATCGTGCAGGAGGGTCCGAATTAGTGTACTAGTGTTCGAACGCTAATGCATGAGAAATCGCAAGTAAACACCATAATTATATATCTACCATCACGCAAGAGGGTCCGAATAAGTATCCAAGTGTTTAAACCCTAATGCATTAGAAATGGCAAGTAAACACCATAATTACATATCTGCCATCATGTAAGAGGGTCCGATTAAGTGTCCGTGTGTTCGAACCCTAATGCATGAGAAATGGCTAGTAAACACCATAATTACATATCTGCCATCGTGCAAGAGGATCCGAATACGTGTCTGTTTGTTTGAACCCTAATGCATGTGAAGTGGCAAGTAAATAGCATAATTACATATCTGCCATCATACAAGTTGGTCCGAATAAGTGCCCGAGTGTTCGAACGCTAATGCATGAGAAATGGCAAGTAAACACCATAATTACATATCTGCTATCATGCAAGAGGGTTCGAATAAGTGTTCGAGTTTTTAAACCCTAATGCATGAGAAATGGCAAGTATACATCATAATTACATATCTGTCATCGTGCATGAGGGTCCGAATAAGTGACCGAGTGTTCGAACCCTAATGTATGAGAAATGGCTAGTAAACACCATAATTACATATCTGCACGCAAGAGGATCCGAATACGCATCCGTGTGTTTAAACCATAATGCATGAGAAATGGCAACTAAACACCATAATACATATCAGCCATCGTGCAAGAGGGTCCGAATAAGTGTCCGAGTGTTTAAACTCTAATACATGAGAAATGGAAAGTAAACACCATAATTACATATCTGCCATAATGCAAGAGGGTCTGAATAAGTGTCCGAGTGTTCGAACCCTAATGTATCAGAAATGGCTAGCAAACACCGTAATTATATATCTGGCATCATGCAAGAGGATACGAATACGTGTCCATGTGTTTAAACCCTAATGCATGCGAAATGGAAACTTAACACCATAATTACATATCTGCCATAATGCAAGAGGGTCTGAAAAAGTGTCTGTGTCTTCGAACCCTAATGTCTGAGAAATGGCTAGCAAACACCGTAATTACATATCTGCCATCATGCAAGAGAATCCGAATATGTGTATGTGTGTTTAAACCCTAATGCACGAGAAATGGCAACTAAATACCATAATTACATATCTACCATCGGGCAAGTGGGTCCGAATAAGTGTCCGAGTGTTTAAGCTCTAATACATGAGAAATGGCAAGTAACGACCATAATTACATATCTGCCATAATGCAAGAGGGTCTGAATAAGTGTCCGAGTGTTCGAACCCTAATGTATGTGAAATGGCTAGCAAACACCGTAATTACATATCTGCCATCATGCAAGAGGATCCGAATACGTGTCCGTGTGTTTAAACCCTAATGCATGAGAAATGGCAAGTAAACATCATAATTACATATCTGTCATCGCGCAAGAGGGTCCGAATTAGTGTACTAGTGTTCGAACGCTAATGCATGGGAAATGGCAAGTAAACACCCAAATTACTTATCTACCATCACGCAAGAGGGTCCGAATAAGTGTCCAAGTGTTTAAACCCTAATGCATTAGAAATGGCAGGTAAACACCATAATTACCTATCTGCCATCATGCAAGAGGGTCTGATTAAGTGTCCGTGTGTTCGAATCATAATGTATGAGAAATGGCTAGTAAACACCATAATTACATACCTGCCATCATGCAGGAGGATCCGAATACGTGTCCGTGTGTTTAAACCGTAATGCACGAGAAATGGCAACTAAACACCATAATTACATATCTGCCATCGTGCAAGAGGGTCCAAATAAGTGTCCGAGTGTTTAAACCCTCATACATGAGAAATGGCAAGTAAACACCATAATTACATATCTGCTATCATGCAAGAGGGTTCGAATAAGTGTCCGAGTGTTTAAACCCTGATGCATGAGAAATGGCATGTAAACACCATAATTACATATCTGCCATCGTGCATGAGGGTCCGAATAAGTGACCGACTGCTCGAACCCTAATGTATGAGAAATGGCTAGTAAACACCATAATTACATATCTGCCATCACGCAAGAGGATCCGAATACGTGTCCGTGTGTTTAAACCCTAATGCATGAGAAATGGCTAGTAAACACCATAATTACATATCTTCCATCGTGCAAGAGGGTCCGAATAAGTGTACTAGGGTTCGAACGCTAATGCATGAGAAATGTCAAGTAAACACCATACGTACATGTCTACCATCATGCAAGAGGGTCTAAATAAGTGTCCAAGTGTTTAAACCCTAATGCATGAGAAATGGCAAGTAAGCACTATAATTGCATATCTGCCTTCATGCAAGACGGTCGGATTAAGTGTCCGAGTGTTCGAACCCTAATGTATGAGAAATGGCTAGTAAACACCATAATTACATATCTGCCATCATGCATGAGAATCTGAATACGTGATCGTGTGTTTAAACCATAATGCATGAGAAATGGCAAGTAAACACCACAATTGCATATCTACCATCATGCAAGAGGGTTCGAATAAGTGACCGAGTGTTCGAACCCTAATGTATGAGAAATGGCTAGTAAACACCATAATTATATATCTGCCATCATGCAAGAGGATACGAATACGTGTTCATGTGTTTAAACCCTAATGCATGTGAAATGGCAACTAAACACCATAATTACATATATACCATCGTGCAAGAGGGTCCGAATAAGTGTCCGAGTGTTTAAACCCTAATACGGGAGAAATGGCAAGTAAACTCCATAATTACATATCTGCCATAATGCAAGAGTGGCTGAATAAGTGTCCGAGTGTTCGAACCCTAATGTATGAGAAATGGCTAGCAAACAACGTAATTACATATATGCCATCATGCAAGAGGATCCGAATGCATGTCCGTCTGTTTAAACCCTAATGCGTGAGAAATGGAAACTAAACACCATACTTACATATCTGCCATCGTGCAAGGGAGTCCGAATAAGTGCTCGAGTGTTTAAACTCTAATACATGAGAAATGGCAAGTATACACCATAATTACATATCTACCATAATGCAAGAGGGTCTAAATAAGTGTCCGAGTGTTCGAACCCTAATGTATGAGAAATGGCTAGTAAACACTGTAATTACATATCTGCCATCATGCAAGAGGATCCGAATACGTGTCCGTGTGTTTAAACCCTAATGCATGAGAAATGGCTAGTAAACACCATAATTACATATCTGCCATCGTGCAAGAGGGTCCGAATAAGTGTACTAGTGTTCGAACGCTAATGCATGAGAAATGGCATGTAAAAACCATACTTACATATCTACCATTTTGCAAGAGGGTCGGAATAAGTGTCCAAGTGTTTAAATGTTAATGCATTAGTAGTGGCAAGTAAGCACCATAATTGCATATCTGCCATCATGCAAGACTGTCTGATTAAGTGTCCGAGTGTTCGAACCATAATGTATGAGAAATGGCTAGTAAACACCATAATTACATATCTGCCATCATGCAAGAGGATCTGAATACGTGGCCGTGTGTTAAAACCCAAATGCATGAGAAAAGCAAGCAAACACCACAACTACATATCTACCATCATGCAAGATGGTCTGAATAAGTGACCGAGTGTTCGAACCCTAATGTATGAGAAATGGCTAGTAAACACCATAATTACGTATCTACCATCGTGCAAGAGGATCCGAATACGTGTCCATTTGTTTAAACCCTAATGCATGCGAAGTAGCAAGTAAATACCATAATTACATATCTGTCATCATACAAGATGGTCCGAATAAGTGGCCGAGTCTTCGAACGCCAATGCATGAGAAATGGCATGTAAGCACCATAATTACATATCTGCCATCATGCAAGAGCGTTCGAATAAGTGTCCGAGTGTTTAAACTTAATGCATGAGAAATGGCATGTAAACACCATAATTACAAATCTGCCATAATGCAAGAGGGTCTGAATAAGTGTCCGAGTGCTTGAACCCTAATGTATGAGAAATGGCTAGTAAACAACATAATTACATATCTGCCATCATGCAAGTTAATCTGATTAAGTGTCCGTGTGTTTAAACCCTAATGCATGAGAAATGGCAAGTAAACTCCATAATTCGATATCTGCCATGATACATGACGGTCCGAGTAAGTATCCGAGTGTTCGATCGCTAATGCATGAGAAATGGCAAGTAAATATCATAATTACATATCTGCCATCATGTAAAGGGATCCGATTACATGTCCATGTGTTTAAACCCTAATGCATGAGAAATGGAAACTAAACACCACAATTACATATCTGCCATCGTTCAAGAGGGTCCGAATAAGTGTACTAGTGTTCGAACGCTAATGCATGAGAAATGGCAAGTAAACACCATACTTACATATCTACCATCATACAAGACGGTCCGAGTAAGTGTCTGAGTGTTCGATCGCTAATGCATGAGAAATGGCAAGTAAACTCCATAATTAGATATCTGCCATGATACAAGACGGTCCGAGTAAGTGTCTGAGTGTTCGATCGCTAATGCATGAGAAATGGCAAGTAAACACCATAATTACATATCTGCCATCATGCAAGAGGATCTGAATACGTGTCCGTGTGTTTAAACCCTAATGCATGAGAAATGGCAAGTAAACACCATAATTACATAACTGCCATCCTGCAAGAGGGTCCGAATTAGTGACCGTGTGTTTGAACCCCAATGTATGAGAAATGGCTGGTAAACACCATAATTACATATCTGCCATCATGCAAGAGGATCCGAATAAGTGTCCAAGTGTTTAAACTCTAATGCATTAGAAATGGCAAGTAAACACCATAATTACATATCTGCCATCATGCAAGACGGTCAGATTAAGTGTCCGAGTGTTCGGACCCTAATGTACGAGAAATGGCTTGTAAACTCCATAATTACATATCTGCCATCATGCAAGAGGATCTGAATACGTGTCCGTGTGTTTAATGCATGAGAAATGGCAAGTAAACACCATAATTACATATCTGCCATCATGCAAGAGGGTCCGAATACGTGCCCGTGTGTTTAAACCCTAATGCATGAGAATTGGCAACTAAACACCATAATTACATATCTGCCATCGTGCAAGAGGGTCCGAATAAGTGTCCGAGTATTTAAACTCTAATACATGAGAAACGGCAAGTAAACACCATAATTACATATCTGCCATAATGCAAGAATCGTTTTACGACTTTGTGTGACGACTTCATGGCTTCTGAATCTGATCTCTCTACACCCCGTGGCGAGGGTGTTTCAACCGTAGATCGCTGCGTCGGTACTCCGATGGAGGATCTGGCCAGTGTGGAGGCTCATAACCAGGTAGTGGTAGTAAATGTTAAGGTGAATCGTTCTGAAGAAATGGGTGTTTCGGCTCCGATCTCGGAATTAGTGGGTTCAGATCTTTCTAAATCCCGAATCGATGACGGATCTAAGGATGCTGTGCAGAGTTTGGATAAAATGAAGGCTCCGTTGCTCCCAGGTCTTGGTCAGGAACCATCTACGCCGATTGGTAATGAGATTGGTACGAGTTGGTCTGAAATCGTCGAGGAAGAGCAAAATCGTTTCCTGAATCTCCCCGATAGCCTGGAGATCGCGCGTAATAGGGGGGAACCAAGAACACTCTGAGTGATCCTAATATGGCTCCTATCTCAGACATCCAGATTCCTCTTGGTGAGTCCACTCACGGGGGAGGTGGTAGGGGGGAAAGCAGTTATCGGGGTGGGAGAGGAGGCCGCGGGGGCTCTAGTGGTAGCAGATCAGTGGAGCAAATGGACCAACGATCATGGGCCAATGTTACTGCTACATCTACTCGATCAAACATCAAGCTCAGGTATGTTCCTCCAACTGCTGTAGAAGATAGCATTGTTGTAGAAATGCCAACTAGACCTGATCCTTTGGAGAAATGGGATTCCTGTCTCGTTGGCTACTTTATTGATAAAGGAGTTGGGTAAAATTATCTTCGGAATAGTGCGTTTGGGTTGTGGAAGGCTAAGGGCCTTAAGGAAGTACTCACAAATGGGGATGGCTTCATGTTCTTCATATTTGATACCCCTGAATGCTGTAGAGACGTTCTAGAAGGAGGTCCATGGTATATTGGGGGTTACCTCCTCATCTTGAAACAGTGGAAGAGAATGATGAAGCTTGCCAAGGAGGAATCCACTAAAATCCCAATTTGGGTGAAATTCTTTAATGTCCCCCTGGAATATTGGGATCCTGATGGTTTAAGCAGGATTGCTAGTGCAATTGGCAACCCCCTCTTTATGGATCAGCTTACGGCCCGAGGTAGTAGAGTGACTTTTGCTAGAATCTGTGTGGAGATAGAAGCTACATCAAAGTTGCTCTCTTACTTCCAAATCAGGTGTGGTGATGATGCTGTCTTGATCAAAGCGGAATATCAGGGACTGCCTTCTGTTTGTCAACTCTGTCAGATCTTTGGACACAGTACTGAGAAATGTGTTTCCAAACAAGTGGCCCAGTTGATTTCCTTGCAGAAGGTAACCGAAGAGAATGTTAACCCTCAGGAAGAAGGTTGGACCACTGTTCAAGCGAAGGGTAAAAGGAAAGTGGGGGATCCTGAGTTAGAGACTATACCTGAAGTGGTGTAGTCCCCTGAAATAGATACGGAGCCAATACCTACTTCAGTTGTAGAGCCTCTGGCAGATTCAGTACGTACTCAAGTGATACGGGAGGATCCGGCTGGGAAGAGTTCCTCTGTGGAAGAAGTAAGTTCTGATAGTAGTGATGTGGATATATTTGAAAAGAAGCTTTTCGAGCTTACAGAGCTGGTTATACCTAATGCTGCTGAAATGATAGAGTCAACTCTGAAGGAGGTTAAGAAGTCACCTACTGTAGCTCAGGTAAACCAGCATATAAAGAACAAGTCCTCTGGCAAAGGCAGCAGCAGCCAGACGAAGAAGAAGAAGTAACCAGTTTCAGTTGGTTGTGGTTTTCTTTTGTCACCTCTCTTTTTGTATCCCAATGACTGTTAAAATTGCTTCATGGAATGTTAGAGGATTGAATGATCCCTCTAAACAAAAAGAAGTTAAGAATTTTGTGTCTAAAGAAAATGCTCATGTCATAGGAGTTTTGGAAACTAAAATAAAGCAAACCAATGAGAGGAAAATTTGTGGAAAATGTTTTGGTAACTGGTCTATGCTCTCCAATTCACAACCAACTGAAGCTGGGAGAGTCTGGGTGTGCTGGAACAATGATTTTTGTGATCTTCAACTGATTTCCATGTCAAATCAGCATATTTTGTGTAAAATTCTTGACTTGGCTACAAATGAATATTTTTTTGCTGTTTTTGTCTATGCTGCAAATAAGCACACTTTGAGGAAAGTGTTTTTTGATACAATGTTTAAAATCTCCCGTGCTAAGTCCAAAATTCCTTGTATTTTCTTGGGTGATTTTAATGCTATAAGATACCAACAGGAAAAAATTGGGGGTTCTCCTTCCTGGACTTCTAAAAATGAGGAGTTTAATACTTATATTAACGCGTCTGAATTGACTGATCTATCTTATGGTGGATGCCAATTCACATGGGCTAATAAAAGGAGCGAGGGAGCTTTCATAGTGACCAAGATTGACAGAGTTCTGGTTAATGAGGCCTGGCTGGATAAGTTTCCTGAGTCTACGGCTACTTTTCTCCCGGCTGGTATTTCTGATCACTCATCTGTTGTGGTCAACATTAGTGTTAACAGTAGCTCCTTTAAGAAACCATTCAAATATTTTGACTTCTGGTCCCAACACCCAGATTTTCATAGCACTGTTTCAAATACCTGGTCTCAATATATTCGTGGTGTCCCTATGTTCAGAATTTGTCAGAAGTTAAGACAACTCAAAGCCAGCCTTAAGCTTCTTAATAAAAAAGACTTCAGTGATCTGTCCACTCGTGTCCTCATCTCTAAGGCTAGTTTGGATCTTGCTCAAATTAAGCTTGATAAGGATCCTTTGAACTATGAGCTTCAATCTAAGGAGAGAGAGGAGTTGAAAAGATACATTGATCTTAGTAATTTGGAAGAGTGTCTTGCTCTTCAAAAATCCAGAGTCCAATGGCTTGGTCTAGGGGATAGGAATAGCAGCTTCTTTTTTAGGTCTGTTAAGAGTAATATTAATAGAGGTAAAATCATGAGTGTGGTTATGGAAGATGGTACTAAGTCCACTAAGATAACTGATATTCATGATACTTTTGTCCAGTTCTATACCAAGCTGTTTGGTACCCCTATCTTGGGGGAGTACAATGGTCTTGAGCACATCAAATCGTTGGTGAATAAAAAGGTTTCCAATTCTCAATCGGCTCTTTTGGCTAAACCTATTTCGGAGGCTGAAATCAAGGAGGTTTTTTGGTCTCTCAAAGCCAATAAAGCTCCTGGCCCTGATGGGTATTCAGCTGGTTTCTTCAAAAGCTCGTGGGATATTGTTGGGAAGGAGGTTACCCTTGCCATTAAGTCATTTTTTGACTCTGGTAAACTCCTCTCGGAGATCAATAGCACCATCATTGCCCTTATTCCCAAAATTCCTAATCCTATGAATGTTGGTGACTATAGGCCTATTTCTTGCTGCAACACCATCTATAAATGCATTGCCAAGATAATAGCCAAAACCTAAAACAGTCCCAAGGCAGGTCCAAACAAGACCAAAAACATGCTCGAAGCTAGCCAACACAAGCTAAAACACAAGGCCAAAATCCTGTGCAATCTGCTTTTGTCCAGGGTAGAAGAATCTCGGACAACATCTTTCTGTCCCAAGAGATTATGAGGGGTTACCACCGGAGTTCCAAAACTCCGAAGTGTGCTATGAAAGTGGACATCATGAAAGCCTATGATACTGTGAGATGGGAGTTTATTATTGATATCCTCACTGCTATGGACTTTCCTCCTTGCATGATAAATTGGATCAATGCTTGTATGACTAGTCCTTCTTTCTCTATTTGCATTAATGGTAGTCTTCATGGGTACTTTAAAGGGGCTAGGGGCCTTAGGCAAGGTGACCCTATGTCCCCTTATCTTTTTGTGTTGGCTATGGAGGTTTTGGCTAGAATTCTTGCTGAAAAATCTAGAAACCCCCTTTTTAAGTTCCATTGGAGATGTGAGAAGAATAAAATTGTTAATTTGTGTTTTGCTGATGACCTTATGATCTTCTGTAGAGGGGATCCGGGGACTGTCCATCTCATCATGCAAGGTTTGGAGGAATTCAGGAACTTGTCCGATCTCACTCCTAATCCTAATGAGAGTAATATTTATTTCTCCGGATGTAGTAGTGAGCTTAAAACTAACATTTTGCAAATTGCCAAATTCACTGAGGGCTCCCTCCCTGTGAAATATTTGGGTGTGCCTTTGATCACCACTAAGCTTAGAGCGTCTGACTGCCAAACCTTGGTTGATAGGATGACTAAAAGGATTAAAAGCTGGACCAATAAATTGCTATCTTATGCTGGTAGAGCCCAACTCATCCAGTCTATTCTCTTCTCGATGCAAGTTTATTGGTCTTCTATTTTTATTCTCCCTAAGAGGGTTATCCGCGACATTGAAAATCTGCTCAGATCTTTCCTTTGGTCTGGGACGGAGCTGAAAAAGCATAGTGCTAAAATTGGTTGGAAGCATGTTTGCAAAAAAAAAAAAAATGAGGGTGGGCTTGGTTTTAAGGATCTGGAGGTTTGGAATAAAGCAGCTATAGCCAAACATGTTTGGTATTTGTTTTCAGGTGGGGAATGTTCAATGTGGTGTTAATGGGTTAAGTCCTACTTACTTAAGGGTAAGAGTTTTTGGGGTATTAAGATGCCCAGTGATCCATCCTGGGTTTGGAGGAAACTTTTATCGCTTAGGGATTTAATCTTCCCTATTATCAAATTCAAACTTGGTAATGGTGAAAATGTGTTCCTCTGGCATGATAACTGGCACCCCTTTGGTTCGCTTTTGCTTCGGTATGGTCCTAGAATTTTGTATGATACCAACCTTCCTGACAATTCTATGGTTAGTTCAATTATCTCAAATGATTCTTGGAATTGGCCTTTTCCTAACTCTTGGGAGATACAGGAATGGATTGCTGCCACTCCTCTTTCTCTTAAACCTTCCCTTGATTCCCCTGATATTCCTGTGTGGAGTTTGACTGCTGATGGTTCCTTTTCTATTCACTCTGCTTGGGATTGTTGGAGGGACAAGGGCCCAAAGGTTACTTGGTCTAATCTCGTTTGGGGTCCTCCTGTTATCCCTAGGGTTAGTTTCATTGTGTGGCTGGCTATCCATGAGAGACTTAACACTGGGGATAGGCTCCAAATCTTTGGTCTTCTTACGAGCCCTAGTTGCCCTTTATGTTGTGCTCCTGAGGAAAACCACTCCCATCTGTTCTTTAGGTGTCTCTACTCCTCTAGGATTTGGGCTGTTATCCAAGCTAAGTGTAATTCCCATTGGCCTTCTTTGCCCTGGTTGGAACTTGTTGAGTTTGCTACTAAATCAATCAATGGTAAATCTCTGAAATCTATGATTATGAAACTCTCCTTTCTCTGCACTGTCTACCATGTTTGGATGGACAGAAATAGTAGAATCTTTAGTAAGGTCTTCAAACCTGAAGAGGTTGTCACTAACTCTATCATCCAAATGGTTAGGGGTAGACTCCTTTCTATGAAAAATGTGAAAGCTTATGCAGGTGACAACTGGTATCTGGAACAATGGAACCTTCCTTCTAAAATCCTGTTGCAGTCCCAAACTGCTGCAACCGAAAGGAACTCGAGTGGTGTGAGTTTTCCTACATTGAGGGTTGAGTGATGGTGAGCAGATAAGGAGTGTTTTGTCTAACAACTTGTGCTGTCTTGCAGATGGTGTTATTCTCAGATTCTATCAGCTATTATGGATCCCAAATATTCACAAAATTTGGAGCCTATGAAGGGAGGGTTGAGTGATGTGAGCCAGCACAGTTCCTCTTGTAAATGTGGGTTGAGTGGGGGGAGGAAGTACATATTTTTTAGACTAACTTGTACTATATATTATATATATTTTTGTGCAGGTTTATGGAATCTCAAGTTCATTGTCCAGCTGGCTGGAATGAGAGAGCACGGAATATGTGGGCCGAGTGATGGGAGCCCTTACATTGAGTGGAGAGCTCTCTTTTATTGTGGGTCGAGTGAGGGGAGGTCCTATACTGAATGCTTGTTGTTTCTTCTTCTGTATGACTCAATATATTGTTATGGAAATTCCTCTCTATTATATGTTGAACAGGTTAAGCAGCAACTTGTAAGGTGGGATTGCTCCTGGCAGAATATCTCGGATGGTTATTGGATTTGGACTTTGGCTGCAAGAAGTTTGCTGTTGGTGACTATCTTTGGGCACTGGCAGCTATCTGTGTCGGGGTTTGCCTGGTGGTGTGAAGGTGGCTGCAATCAGCGCATCTCTTTGGCGTTGTACGCTGTGTGGATTTACTCTTCGGTGATGGCTGCAAGTAGCGCCTTGCCTAGGCATTTCAGTGGGTTTATAAGCTATCTTCATTTCTTTTATTTCTTTCTTGCTGTGGAGGAGTGGTGGCTGATTGCTATTCAGATTTGGGTGGCTGTTGGCAGGGTGTGTATGTACCATAGTGATGGCTGCTTCAAGCGCCTTGCTATGCTACTAATGAGAGCAAATCAGTGGTCTTTATTTTTATTTTTATTTGTTCACAGTTGTAGTTTGCAGTTTGCCTATTTCTACGGGTTGTGTAGGAGGTTTCATGTGTATTTGGGTATCTCGTGTAACAGGTTTTTTAAGCAATTCGGTAGGATGGGCCCCTCTTGTTTCATCGCTTCGGCTTGCTTGGGTTACAATTTTTGTATTATATTTATTTTGTTACAGGTGCCTATCCCTACGGGTTGTGTAGGGAGGTTTGTGGGTGTGATGGTGCCCATCCCTACGGGTTGTGTAGGGAGTTTTTGGACTGTTGTAATGGTGCTTGTTGGTTGCTGGTTTGTCCTTTGTACAAGGTCCCTATTCATCATAGGATATGGCCTTTGTACAGTTCGATTGGCAAAGTTTTTCTTTAGGCTCTCCTAATTTTCGGATGTAGCTCTTAGGTTTGGTTTAGTTTTTTGCTGGTGTTTCTTTAGGCTTCGGTGCCTGTGGGCTGAGGCTCGTGTTGTTTTCTGTTGTAAGGGCCGGGGGTATGCCCCTTGTATTTTTGTAAATCTTTATGTTCTATATTATTTCTTATTCACCCAAAAAAAAAAAACACCGTAATTACATATCTGTCATCATGCAAGAGGGTTTGAATAAGTGTCCGAGTGTTCGAACCCTAATGTATGAGAAATGGCTAGTAAACACCATAATTATATATCTACCATTGTGCAAGAGGGTCCGAATAAGTGTCCGAGTGTTTAAACCCTAATACATGAGAAATGGCAAGTAAACTCGATAATTACATACCTGCCATAATGCAAGAGGGTCTGAATAAGTGTCCGAGTGTTCGAGTCCTAATGTATGTGAAATGGCTAGCAAACACCGTAATTACATATCTGCCATCATGCAAGAGGATCCGAATACGTGTCCGTGTGTTTAAATCCTAATGCATGAGAAATGGCAACTAAACACCATAATTACATATCTGCCATCGGGCAAGAGGGTCCGAATAAGTGTCCGAGTGTTTAAACTCTAATACAAGAGAAATGGCACGTAAACACCATAATTACATATCAGCCATAATGCAAGAGGGCCTGAGTAAGTGTCCGAGTGTCAGAACCCTAATGTATGAGAAATTGCTAGCAAACACCGTAATTACATATCTGCCATCATGCAAGAGGATCCGAATACGTGTCCGGGTGTTTAAACCCTAATGCATGAGAAATGGCAAGTAAACATCATAATTACATATCTGTCATCGTGGAAAGAGGGAACGAATTAGTGTACTAGTGTTCGAACGCTAACGCATGGGAAATGGCAAGTAAACACCATAATTACATATCTACCATCACGCAAGAGGGTCCGAATAAGTGTCCAAGTTTTTAAACCCTAATGCATTTGAAATGGCAAGTAAACACCATAATTACATATCTGCCATCATGCAAGAGGATCTGATTAAGTGTCCGTGTGTTCGAACCCTAATGTATGAGAAATGGCTAATAAACACCATAATTACATATCTACTACCGTGCAAGAGGATCCGAATACGTGTCCGTTTGTTTAAACCCTAATGCATGAGAAATGGCAAGTAAACACCATAATTACATATCTGCCACGATACAAGACTGTCCAAATAAGTGTCCGAGTGTCCGATCGCTAATGCATGAGAAATAGTAAGTAAACACCATAACTACATATCTACCATCATGCAAGAGGATCCGAATACGTGTCCGTGTGTTTAAACCCAAATGCATGAGAAATGGCTAGTAAACACCATAATTACATATCTGCCATCGTGTAAGAGGGTCCGAATAAGTGTACTAGTGTTCGAACGCTAATGCATGTGAAATGTCAAGTAAACACCATACCTACATATCTACCATCATGCAAGAGGGTCCGAATAAGTGTCCAAGTTTTTAAACCCAAATGCATTAGAAGTGGCAACTAAACACCATAATTGCATATCATCCATCATGCAAGACAGTCTGATTAAGTGTCCGAGTGTTCGAACCCAAATGCATGAGAAATGGCAAGCAAACACCGTAATTACATATCTGCCATCATGCAAGAGAATCCGAATACGTGTCCGTGTGTTTAAACCCTAATGCATGAGAAATGGCTAGTAAACACCATAATTACATATCTGCCATCATGCAAGAGGATCTCAATACGTGGCCGTGTGTTTAAACCCTAATGCATGAGAAATGGCAAGTAAACACCACAATTACATATCTACCATCATGCAAGAGGGTCTGAATAAGTGACCGAGTGTTCGAACCCTAATGTATGAGAAATGGCTGGTAAACACCATAATTACGTATCTGCCATCATGCAAGAGGATCCGAATACGTGCCCAGGTGTTTAAACCCTAATGCATGAGAAATGGCGAGTAAACACCACAATTACATATCTACCTTCATGCAAGAGGGTCCGAATAAGTGACCGAGTGTTCGAACCCTAATGTATGAGAAATGGCTAGGAAACACCATAATTACATATCTGCCATCATGCAAGAAGATTCGAATACGTGTCCGTGTGCATAAACCCTAATGCAGGAGAAGTGGAAACTAAACACCATAATTACATATCTACCATCGTGCAAGAGGGTCCGAATAAGTGTCCGAGTGTTTAAACCCTAATACAAGAGAAATGGCAAGTAAACTCCGTAATTACATATCTGCCATAATGCAAGAGGATCCGAATGCATGACAAATGGCAAGTAAACACCATAATTACATATCTGCCATCGTGCAAGAGGGTCCGAATTAGTTTACGAGTGTTCGAACGCTAATGCATGAGAAATGGCAAGGAAACACCATAATTACATATCTACCATCATGCAAGAGGGTCCGAATAAGTGTCCAAGTGTTTAAACCCAATTGCATTAGAAATGGCAAGTAAACACCATAATTACATATCTGCCATCCTGCAAGTGGGTCTGATTAAGTGTCCGTGTGTTCGAACCCAGATGGATGAGAAATGGCTAGTAAACACCATAATTACATATCTGCTATCGTGCAAGAGGATCCAAATACATGTCCGTTTGTTTAAACCCTACTGCATGTGAAATGGCAAGTAAATACCATAATTACATATCTGCCATCATACAAGACAGTCCGAATAAGTGGCCGAGTGTTTGAACGCTAATGCATGAGAAATGGCAGGTAAACACCATAATTACATATTTGCCATCATGCAAGGCGGTTCGAATAAGTGTCCTTGTGTTTAAACCCTAATGCATGAGAAATGGCAAGTGAACACCATAATTACATATCTGCCATAATGTAAGAGGGTCTGAATAAGTGTCCGAGTGCTCAAACCCTAATGTATGAGAAATGGCTAGTAAACAACATAATTACATATCTGCCACCATGCAAGTCAATCCGATTATGTGTCTGTGTGTTTAAACGCTAATGCATGAGAAATGGCAAGTAAACACCGCAATTGGATATCTGCCATGATACAGGACGGTCCGAATAAGTGTCCGAGTGTTCGATCGCTAATGCATGAGAAATGGCACGTAAACACCATAATTACATATTTGCCATCATGCAAGGGGATCGGATTATGTGTCCGTGTGTTTAAACCCTAATTCATGAGAAATGGCAACTATACACCATAATTACATATCTGCCATCGTGCAAGAGGGTCCGAATAAGTGTCCGAGTGTTTTAACTCTAACACATGAGAAATGGCAAGTAAACACCATAATTACATATCTGCCATAATGCAAGAGGGTCAGAATAAGTGTCCGAGTGTTCGAACCCTAATATATGAGAAATGGATAGTAAACACCATAATTACATATCTGCCATCATTCAAGATGGTCTGATTAAGTGTCCGAGTGTTCGAACCCTAATGTATGAGAAATGGCTAGTAAACACCATAATTACATATCTGCCATCATGCAAGAGTATCTGAATACGTGTCCGTGTGTTTAAACCCTAATGCATGAGAAATGGCAAATAAACACCATAATTACATATATGCCATCATGCAAGAGGGTTCGAATAAGTGACAGAGTGTTCGAACCCTAATGTACGACAAATGGCTAGTAAACACCATAATTACATATTTACCATCATGCAAGAGGATCCGAATACGTGTCCGTGTGTTTAAACCCTAATCCATGAGAAATGGCAACTAAACACCATAACTACATATGTACCATCGTACAAGAGGGTCCGAATAAGTGTCCGAGTGTTTAAACTCTAATACTTGAGAATTGGCAAGTAAACACCATAATTACATATCTGCCATAATGCAAGAGGGTCTGAATAAGTGGCCGAGTGTTCGAACCCTAATGTATGAGAAATGGCTAGCAAACACCGTAATTACATATCTGCCATCATGCAAGAGGATACGAATACGTGTCCATGTGTTTAAACCCTAATGCATGAGAAATGGCAACTAAACACCATAATTACGTATTTACCATCGTGCAAGAGGGTCCGAATAAGTGTCCGAGTGTTTAAACCCTACTACATGAGAAATGGCAAGTAAACTCCATAATTACATATCTGCCATAATGCAAGAGGGTCTGAATAAGTGTCCGTGTGTTCGAACCCTAATGTCTGAGAAATGGCTAGCAAACACTGTAATTACATATCTGCCATCATGCAAGAGGATCCGAATACGTGTCCGTGTGTTTAAACCCTAATGCATGAGAAATGGCAACTAAACACCATAATTACATATCTGCCATCAGGCAAGAGGGTCCGAATAAGTGTCCGAGTGTTTAAACTCTATCACATGAGAAATGGCGAGTAAACACCGTAATTACATATCGGCCATAATGCAAGCGGGTCTGAATAAGTGTCAGAGTGTTCGAACCCTATTGTATGAGAATTGGCAAGCAAACACCGTAATTACATATCTGCCATCATGCAAGAGGATCCGAATATGTGTCTGTGTGTTTAAACCCTAATGCATGAGAAATGGCAAGTAAACATCATAATTACATATCTGTCATCGCGCAAGAGGGTCCGAATTAGTGTACTAGTGTTCGAACGCTAATGCATGGGAAATGGCAAGTAAACACCAAAATTACATATCTACCATCACGCAAGAGGGTCCGAATAAGTGTCCAAGTGTTTAAACCCTAATGCATTAGAAATGGCAAGTTAACACCGTAATTACCTATCTGCCATCATGCAAGAGGGTTAGATTAAGTGTCCGTCTGTTCGAACCCTAATTGTTGAGAAATGGATAGTAAACACCATAATTACATATCTGCCATCATGCAAGAGGATCCGAATACGTGTCCGTGTGTTTAAACCGTAATGCATGAGAAATGGCAACTAAACACCATAATTACATAGCTGCCATCGTGCAAGTGGGTCCAAATAAGTGTCCGACTGTTTAAACCCTGATACATGAGAAATGGCAAGTAAGCTCCATAATTATGTATCTGCCATAATGCCAGAGGGTCTGAATAAGTGTCCGAGTGTTCTAACCCTAAGGTATGGGAAATGGCTGGCAAACACCGTAATTACATATCTGCCATCATGCAAGAGGTTTCGAATACGTGTCCATGTGTTTAAACCCTAATGCATGAGAAATGGCAAGTAAACACCATAATTACATATCTGCCATCGTGCAGGAGGGTCCGAATTAGTGTACTAATCTTCGAACGCTAATGCATGAGAATTGGCAAGTAAACACCATAATTATATATCTACCATCACGCAAGAGGGTCCGAATAAGTGTCCAAGTGTTTAAACCCTAATGCATTAGAAATGGCAAGTAAACACCATAATTACATATCTGCCATCATGTAAGAGGGTCTGATTAAGTGTCCGTGTGTTCGAACCACAATGCATGACAAAAGGCTAGTAAACACCATAATTACATATCTGCCATCGTGCAAGAGGATCCGAATACCTGTCCGTTTATTTAAACCCTAATGCATGTGAAGTGGCAAGTAAATACCATAATTACATATCTGCCATCATACAAGATGGTCCGAATAAGTGGCCGAGTATTCGAACGCTAATGCATGAGAAATGGCAAGTAAACACCATAATTACATATCTGCAATCATGCAAGACGGTTCGAATAAGTGTCCGAGTGTTTAAACCCTAATGCATGAGAAATGGGAAGTACACAACATAATTACATATCTGCCATCGTGCATGAGGGTCCGAATAAGTGACCGAGTGTTCGAACCCTAATGTATGAGAAATGGCTAGTAATCACCATAATTACATATCTGCCATCACGCAAGAGGATCCGAATACGTGTCTGTGTGTTTAAACCCTAATGCATGAGAAATGGGAACTAAACACCATAATTACATATCAGCCATCGTACAAGAGGGTCCGAATAAGTGTCCGAGTGTTTAAACTCTAATACATGAGAAATGGAAAGTAAACACCATAATTACATATCTGCCGTAATGCAAGAGGGTCTGACTAAGTGTCCTAGTGTTCGAACCCTAATGTATCAGAAATGGCTAGCAAACACCGTAATTCCATATCTGGCATCATGCAAGAGGATACGAATACGTGTCCGTGTGTTTAAACCCTAATGCATGAGAAATGGCAACTAAACACCACAATTACATATCAACCATCGTGCAAGAGGGTCCGAATAAGTGTCCGAGTGTTTAAACCCTAATACATGAGAAATGGCAAATGAACTCCATAATTACATATCTGTCATAATGCAAGAGGGTCTAAATAAGTGTCCGTGTCTTTGAACCCTAATGTCTGAGAAATGGCTAGCAAACACCGTAATTACATATCTGCCATCATGCAAGAGAATCTGAATACGTGTCCGTGTGTTTAAACCCTAATACACGAGAAATGGCAACTAAATACCATAATTACATATCTGCCATCGGGCAAGTGGGTCCGAATAAGTGTCCGAGTGTTTAAACTCTAATCCATGAGAAATGGCAAGTAACGACCATAATTACATATCTGCCATAATGCAAGAGGGTCTGAATAAGTGTCCGAGTGGTCGAACCCTAATGTATGAGAAATGGCTAGCAAACACCGTAATTACATATCTGCCATCATGCAAGAGGATCCGAATACGTGTCCGTGTGTTTAAACCCTAATGCATGAGAAATGGCAAGTAAACATCATAATTACATATCTGTCATCGCGCAAGAGGGTCTGAATTAGTGTACTAGTGTTCGAACGCTACTGCGTGGGAAATGGCAAGTAAACACCCAAATTACATATCTACCATCACGCAAGAGGGTCCGAATAAGTGTCCAAGTGTTTAAACCCTAATGCATTAGAAATGGCAAGTAAACACCATAATTACCTATTACCATCATGCAAGAGGGTCTGATTAAGTGTCCTGTGTTCGAACCCTAATGTATGAGAAAGGGCTAGTAAACACCATAATTACATATTTGCCATCATGCAAGAGGATCCGAATACGTGTCCGTGTGTTTAAACCGTAATGCATGAGAAATGGCAACTAAACACCATAATTACATATCTGCCATCGTGCATGAGGGTCCAAATAAGTGTCCGAGTGTTTAAACCCTAATACATGAGAAATGGCCAGTAAACACCATAATTACATATCTGCTATCATGCAAGAGGGTTCGAATAAGTGTCCGAGTGTTGAAACCTTAATGCATGAGAAATGGCAAGTAAACACCATAATTACATATCTGCCATCGTGCATGAGGGTCCGAATAAGTGACCGAGTGCTCGAACCCTAATGTATGAGAAATGGCTAGTAAACACCATAATTACATATCTGCCAACACGCAAGAGGATTCGAATACTTGTCCGTGTGCTTAAACCCTAATGCATGTGAACTGGCTAGTAAACACCATAATTACATATCTGCCATCGTGCAAGAGGGTTCGAATAAGTGTACTAGGGTTCGAACGCTAATGCATGAGAAATGTCAAGTAAACACCATACTTACATATCTACCATCATGCAAGAGGGTCCGAATAAGTGTCCAAGTGTTTAAACCCTAATGCATTAGAAATGGCAAGTAAGCACCATAATTGCATATCTGCCATCATGCAAGACGGACTGATTAAGTGTCCGAGTGTTTGAACCCTAATGTATGAGAAATGGCTAGTAAACACCATAATTACATATCTGCCATCATGCATGAGAATCTGAATACGTGGCCGTGTGTTTAAACCATAATGCATGAGAAATGGAAAGTAAACACCACAATTACATATCTACCATCATGCAAGGGGGTCCGAATAAGTGACCGAGTGTTTGAACCCCAATGTATGAGAAATGGCAAGTAAACACCATAATTACATGTCTGCCATCATGCAAGAGGATACAAATACGTGTTCATGTGTTTAAACCCTAATGCATGAGATATGGCAACTAAACACCATAATAACATATCAACCATCGTGCAAGAGGGTCCGAATAAGTGTCCGAGTGTTTGAACCCTAATACAGGAGAAATGGCATGTAAACTCCATAATTACATATCTGCCGTAATGCAAGAGTGTCTGAATAAGTGTCCGACTGTTCGAACCCTAATGTATGAGAAATGGCTAGCAAACATCGTAATTACATATATACCATCATGCAAGAGGATCCGAATACATGTCCGTGTATTTAAACCCTAATGCATGAGAAATGGCAACTAAACACCATAATTACATGTCTGCCATCGTGCAAGGGAGTCCGAATAAGTGTTCGAGTGTTTAAACTCTAATACATGAGAAATGGCAAGTAAACACCATAATTACATATCTGCCATAATGCAAGAGGGTCTAAATAAGTGTCCGAGTGTTCGAACCCTAATGTATGAGAAATGGCTAGCAAACACCATAATTACATATCTGCCATCATGCAAGAGGACCCGAATACGTGTCCGTGTGTTTAAACCCTAATGCGTGAGAAATGGGAAGTAAACACCATATTTACATATCAGCCATCGTGCATGACGGTCCGAATAAGTGACCGAGTGTTCGAACCCTAATGTATGAGAAATGGCTAATAAACACTGTAATTACATATCTGCCATCATGCAAGAGGATCCGAATACGTGTTCGTGTGTTTAAACCCTAATGCGTGAGAAATGGCTAGTAAACACCATAATTACATATCTGCCATCGTGCAACAGGGTCCGAATAAGTGTACTAGTGTTCGAACGCTAATGCATGAGAAATGGCATGTAAAAACCAAACTTACATATCTACCATCATGCAAGAGGGTGCGAATAACTGTCCAAGTGTTTAAACCCTAATGCATTAGTAGTGGCAAGTAAGCACCATAATTGCATATCTGCCATCATGCAAGACGATCTGATTAAGTGTCCGAGTGTTCGAACCCTAATGTATGAGTAATGGCTAGTAAACACCATAATTACATATCTGCCATCATGCAAGAGGATCTGAATACGTGACCGTGTGTTAAAACCCTAATGCATGAGAAAAGCAAGTAAAGACCACAATTACATATCTACCATCATGCAAGATGGTCTGAATAAGTGACCGAGTGTTCGAACCCTAATGTATGAGAAATGACTAGTAAACACCATAATTACGTATCTGCCATCATGCAAGACGATCCGAATACGTGTCCGTTTGTTTAAACCCTAATGCATGCGAAGTAGCAAGTAAATACCATACTTATATATCTGTCATCATACAAGACGGTCCGAATAAGTGGCCTAGTGTTTGAACGCTAATGCATGAGAAATGGCAAGTAAGCACCATAATTACATATCTGCCATCATGCAAGAGCGTTCGAATAAGTGTCCGAGTGTTTAAACCTTAATGCATGAGAAATGGCAAGTAAACACCATAATTACACATCTGCCATAATGCAAGAGGGTCTGAATAAGTGTCCGAGGGCTTGAACCCTAATGTATGAGAAGTGGCTAGTAAACAACATAATTACATATCACCCACCATGCAAGTTAATCCGATTAAGTATCCGTGTGTTTAAACCCTAATGCATGAGAAATGGCATGTAAACTCCATAATTAGATATCTGCCATGATACAAGACGGTCCGAGTAAGTGTCCGAGTGTTCGATCGCTAATGCATGAGAAATGGCAAGTAAATATCATAATTACATATCTGCCATCATGCAAGGGGATCCGATTACGTGTCCGTGTGTTTAAACCCTAATGCATGAGAAATGGCAACTAAACACCACAATTACATATCTGCCATCGTGCAAGAGGGTCTGATTAAGTCTCCGAGTGTTCGAACCCTAATGTATGAGAAATGGCTAGTAAACACCATAATTACATATCTGCCATCATGCAAGAGGATCTGAATACGTGTCCATGTGTTTAAACCCTAATGCATGAGAAATGGCAAGTAAAGACCATAATTACATATCTGCCATCCTGCAAGAGGGTCCGAATAAGTGACCGTGTGTTTGAACCCCAATGTATGAGAAATGGCTAGTAAACACCATAATTACATATCTGCCATCATGCAAGAGGATCCGAATAAGTGTCCAAGTGTTTAAACCCTAATGCATTAGAAATGGCAAGTAAACACCATAATTACATATCTGCCATCATGCAAGACGGTCTGATTAATTGTCCGACTGTTCGGACCCTGATGTATGAGAAATGGCTAGTAAACTCCATAATTACATATATGCCATCATGCAAGAGGATCTGAATACGTGTCCGTGTGTTTAAACTGCAATGCATGAGAAATGGCAAGTAAACACCATAATTACATATCTGCCATCATGCAAGAGGGTCCGAATAAGTGACCGAGTGTTCGAACCCTAATCTACGAGAAATTGTTAGTAAACACGATAATTACATATCTACCATCTTGCAAGAGGATCCGAATACGTGTCTGTGTGTTTAAACCCTAATGCATGAGAATTGGCAACTACACACCATAATTACATATCTGCCATCGTGCAAGAGGGTCCGAATAAGTGTCCGAGTGTTTAAACTCTAATACATGAGAAACGGCAAGTAAACACCATAATTACATATCTGCCATAATGCAAGAGGGTCTGAATAGGTGTCTGAGTGTTCGAACCCTAATTTATGAGAAATAGCTAGCAAACACCGTAATTACATATCTGTCTTCATGCAAGAGGATAGGAATACGTGTCCGTGTGTTTAAACCCTAATGCCTTAGAAATGGCAACTAAACACCATAATTATATATCTACCATTGCGCAAGAGGGTCCGAATAAGTGTCCGAGTGTTTAAACCCTAATACAAGAGAAATGGCAAGTAAACTCCATAATTACATATCTGCCATAATGCAAGAGGGTTTGAATAAGTGTCCGAGTGTTCGAGTCCTAATGTATATGAAATGGCTAGCAAACACCGTAATTACATATCTGCCATCATGCAAGAGGATCCGAATACGTGTCCGTGTGTTTAAAGCCTAATGCCTGAGAAATGGCAACTAAACACCATAATTACATATCTGCTATCGGGCAAGAGGGTCCGAATAAGTGTCCGAGTTTTTAAACTCTAATACATGAGAAATGGCACGTAAACACCATAATTACATATCTGCCATAATGCAAGAGGGCCTGAGTAAGTGTCCACGTGTTCAAACCCTAATGTATGAGAAATGGCTAGCAAACACCGTAATTACATATCTGCCATCAAGCAAGAGGATCCGAATACGTGTCCGTGTGTTTAAACCCTAATGCATGAGAAATGGCAAGTAAACATCATAATTACGTATCTGTCATCGCGCAAAGAGGGTATGAATTAGTGTACTAGTGTTCGAACGCTAATGCATGGGAAATGGCAAGTAAACACCATAATTACATATCTACCATCACGCAAGAGGGTCTGAAAAAGTGTCCAAGTTTTTAAACCCTAATGCATTTGAAATGGCAATTAAACACCATAATTACATATCTGCCATCATGCAAGAGGGTCTGATTAAGTGTCCGTGTGTTCGAACCCTAATGTATGAGCAATGGCTAATAAACACCATAATTACATATCTGCTATCGTGCAAGAGGATCCGAATGCGTGTCCGTTTGTTTAAACCCTAATGCATGAGAAATGGCAAGTAAACACCATAATTACATATCTGCAACGATACAAGACGGTCCGAATAAGTGTCCGAGGGTTCGATCGCTAATGCATGAGAAATAGTAAGTAAACACCATAACTACATATCTACCATCATGCATGAGGATCCAAATACGTGTCCGTGTGTTTAAACCCTAATGCGTGAGAAATGGCTAGTAAACACCAAAATTACATATCTGCCATCGCGTAAGAGGGTCTGAATAAGTGTACTAGTGCTCGAACGCTAATGCATGTGAAATGTCAAGTAAACACCATGCCTACATATCTACCATCATGCAAGAGGGTCCGAACAAGTGTCCAAGTTTTTAAACCCAAATGCATTAGAAGTGGCAACTGAGCACCATAATTGCATATCAGCCATCATGCAAGACGGTCTGATTAAGTGTCCGAGTGTTCGAACCCTAATGTATGAGAAATGGCTAGTAAACACCATAATTACATATCTGCCATCATGCAAGAGGATCTGAATACGTGGCCGTGTGTTTAAACCCTAATGCCTGAGAAATGGCAAGTAAACCCCACAATTACACATCTAGCATCATGCAAGAGGGTCCGAATAAGTGACCGAGTGTTCGAACCCTAATGTATGAGAAATGGCTAGCAAACACCGTAATTATATATCTGCCATCATGCAAGAGGATACGAATACGTGTCCGTGTGTTTAGACCCTAATGCATGAGAAACGGCAACTAAACACCATAATTACATATCTGCCATCATGCAAAAGGGTCCGAATAAGTGTCCGGGTGTTTAAACTCTAATACATGAGAAATGGCAAATAAACACCACAATTACATATCTGCCATAATGCAAGAGGGTCTGAATAAGTGTCGGAGTGTTCGAACCCTAATATATGTGAAATGGCTAGCAAACACCGTAATTACATATCTGCCATCATGCAAGAGGATCCGAATACGTGTCCGTGTGTTTAAACCCTAATGCTTTAGAAATGGCAAGTAAACAATGCAAGGGGGTCCGAATACGTGTACTAGTGTTCGAACGCTAATGCATGAGAAATGGCATGTAAACACCACACTTACATATCTACCATCATGCAAGAGGGTCCGAATAAATGTCCAAGTGTTTAAACCGTAATGCATTAGAAATGGCAAGTAAGCACCATAATTGCATATCCGCCATCATGCAAGACGGTCTGATTAAGTGTCCGAGTGTTCGAACCCTAATATATGAGAAATGGCTAGTAACCACCATAATTACATCTCTGCCATCATGCAAGAGGATCTGAATACGTGGCCGTGTGTTCAAACCCTAATGCAAGAGAAATGGGAAATAACACCACAATTACATATCTACCATCATGCAAGAGGGTCCGAATAAGTGACCGCGTGTTCGAACCCTAATGTATGAGAAATGGCTAGTAAACACCATAATTACATATCTGCCATCATGCAAGAGGATCCGAATACGTGTCCGTGTGTTTAAACCGTAATGCATGAGAAATGGCAACAAAACACCATAATTACATATCTGCCATCGTGCAAGAGGGTTCGAATAAGTGTTCGAGTGTTTAAACCCTAATACACGAGAAATGGCAAGTAAACTCCATAATTACATATCTGCCATAATGCGAGAGGGTCTGATATGTGTCCAAGGGTTCAAACCCTAATGTATGAGAAATAGCTAGCAAACACCGTAATTACATATCTGTCATCATGCAAGAGGCTACGAATACGTGTCCGTGTGTTTAAACCATAATGCCTTAGAAATGGCAACTAAACACCATAATTATATATCTACAATTGTGCAAGAGGGTCCGAATAAGTGTCCGAGTGTTTAAACCCTAATACATGAGAAATGGCAAGAAAAGTCCATAATTACATATCTGCCATAATGCAAGAGGGTCTGAATAAGTGTCCGAGTCCTAATGTATATCAAATGGCTAGCAAACACCGTAATTACATATCTGCCATCATGCAAGAGGATCCGAATACGTGTCCGTGTGTTTAAAGCCTAATGCATGAGAAATGGCAGCTAAACACCATAATTACATATCTGCCATCGGGCAAGAGGGTCCGAATAAGTGTCCGAGTTTTTAAACTCTAATACAAGAGAAATGGCACGTAAACACCATAATTACATATCTGCCATAATGCAAGAGGGCCTGAGTAAGTGTCCACGTGTTTGAACCCTAATGTATGAGAAATGGCTAGCAAACAACGTAATTACATATCTGCCATCATGCAAGAGAATCTGAATACGTGTCCGTGTGTTCAAACCCTAATGCATGAGAAATGGCAAGTAAACATCATAATTACATATCTGTCATCGCGCAAAGAGGGTACGAATTAGTGTACTAGTGTTCGAACGCTAATGCATGGAAAATGGCAAGTAAACACCATAATTACATATCTACCATCACGCAAGAGGGTCCGAAAAAGTGTCCAAGTTTTTAAACCCTAATGCATTTGAAATGGCAAGTAAACACCATAATTACATATCCGCCATCATGCAAGAGGGTCTGATTAAGTGTCCGTGTGTTCGAACCCTAATGTATGAGAAATGGCTAATAAACACCATGATTACATATCTGCTATCGTGCAAGAGGATCCGAATGCGTGTCCGTTTGTTTAAACCCTGATGCATGAGAAATGGCAAGTAAACACCATAATTACATATCTGCAACGATACAAGACGGTCCGAATAAGTGTCCGAGTGTCCGATCGCAAATGCATGAGAAATAGTAAGTAAACACCATAACTACATATCTACCATCATGCAACAGGATCCAAATACGTGTCCGTGTGTTTAAACCCTAATGCATGAGAAATGGCTAGTAAACACCATAATTACATATCTGCCATCATGTAAGAGGGTCCGAATAAGTGTACTAGTGCTCGAACGCTAATGCATGTGAAATGTCAACTAAACACCATACCTACATATCTACCATCATGCAAGAGGGTCCGAATAATTGTCCAAGTTTTTAAACCCAAATGCATTAGAAGTGGCAACTAAGCACCATAATTGCATATCAGCCATCATGCAAGACGGTCTGATTAAGTGTCCGAGTGTTCGAACCTTAATGTATGAGAAATGGCTAGTAAACACCATAATTACATATCTGCCATCATGCAAGAGGATCTGAATACGTGGCCGTGTGTTTAAACCCTAATGCTTGAGAAATGGCAAGTAAACCCCACAATTACATATCTAGCATCATGCAAGACGGTCCGAATAAGTGACCCAGTGTTCGAACCCTAATGTATGAGAAATGGCTAGCAAACACCGTAATTACATATCTGCCATCATGCAAGAGGATACGAATACGTGTCCGTGTGTTTAGACCCTAATGCATGAGAAACGGCGACTAAACACCATAATTACATATCTGCCATTGTGCAAATGGGTCCGAATAAGTGTCCGAGTGTTTAAACTCTAATACATGAGAAATGGCAAGTAAACACCATAATTACATATCTGCCATAATGCAAGAGGGTCTGAATAAGTGTCGGAGTGTTCGAACCCTAATATATGAGAAATGGCTAGCAAACACCGTAATTACATATCTGCCATCATGCAAGAGGATTTGAATACGTGTCCGTGTGTTTAGACCCTAATGCTTGAGAAATGGCAAGTAAACAATGCAAGAGGGTCCGAATAAGTGTACTAGTGTTCGAACGCTAATGCATGAGAAATGGCATGTAAACACCACACTTACATATCTACCATCATGCAAGAGGGTCCGAATAAGTGACCGCGTGTTCGAACCCTAATGTATGAGAAATGGCTAGTAAACACCATAATTACATATCTGCCATCATGCAAGAGGATCCGAATACGTGTCCGTGTGTTTAAACCGTAATGCATGAGAAATGGCAACTAAACACCATAATTACATATCTGCCATCGTGCAAGAGGGTTCGAATAAGTGTTCGAGTGTTTAAACCCTAATACATGAGAAATGGCAAGTAAACTCCATAATTACATATCTGCCATAATGCCAGAGGGTCTGAATATGTGTCCGAGGGTTCGAACCCTAATGTATGAGAAATGGTTAGCAAACACCGTAATTACATATCTGCCATCAAGCAAGAGGATCCGAATACGTGTCCGTGTGTTTAAACCCTAATGCATGAGAAAAGGCTAGCAGACAACATAATTACATATTTGCCATCGTGCAAGAGGGTCGGAATTAGTGTACTAGTGTTCGAACGCTAATGCATGAGAATTGGCAAGTAAACACCATAATAACATATCTACCATCACGCAAGAGGGTCCGAATAAGTGTCCAAGTGTTTAAACCCTAATGCATTAGAAATAGCAAGTAAACACCATAATTAAATATCTGCCATCATGTAAGAGGGTCTGATTAAGTGTCCGTGTGTTCGAACCATAATGTATGTGAAATGGCTAGTAAACACCATAATTACATATCTGCCATCGTGCAAGAGGATCCGAATACGTGTCCGTTTGTTTTAACCCTGATGCATGTGAAATGGTAAGTAAATACCATAATTACATATCTGCCATCATACAAGACGGTCCAAATAAGTGGCCGAGTGTTCGAACGCTAATGCATGAGACATGGCAAGTAAACACCATAATTACATTTCTGCTATCATGCAAGAGGGTTCGAATAAGTGTCCGAGTGTTTAAACCCTAATGCATGAGAAATGGAAAGTAAACTCCATAATTACATAACTGCCATCGTGCATGAGGGTCCGAATAAGTGACCGAGTGTTCGAACCCTAATGTATGAGAAATGGCTAGTAAACACCACAATTGCATATCTTCCATCATGTAAAAGGATCCGAATACGTGTCCGTGTGTTTAAACCCTAATGCATGAGAAATGGCTAGCAAACACCATAATTACATATCTGCGATCGTGCAAGAGCGTCCGAATAAGTGTACTAGTGTTCGAACGCTAATGCATGAGAAATGTCAAGTAAACACCATGCTTACATATCAACCATCATGCAAGAGGGTCCGAATAAGTGTCCAAGTGTTTAACCCCTAATGCATTAGAAATGGCAAGTAAGCACCATAATTGCATATCTGCCATCATGCAAGACGGTCTGATTAAGTGTCCGAGTGTTCGAACCCTAATGTATGAGAAATGGCTAGTAAACCCCATAATTACATATCTGCCGTCATGCAAGGGGATCTGAATACGTGGACGTTTGTTTAAACCCTAATGCTTGAGAAATGGCAAGTAAACACCACAATTACTACCATCAGGCAAGAGGGTCCGAATAAGTGACCGAGTGTTCGAACCCTATTGTATGAGAAATGGCTAGTAAACACCATAATTATATATCTGCAATCATGCAAGAGGAAACGAATACGTGTCTATGTGTTTAAACCCTAATGCATGAGAAATGGCAACTAAACACCATAATTACATATCTACCATCGTGCAAGAGGGTCCGAATAAGTGTCCGATTGTTTAGACCCTATTACGTGAGAAATGGCAAGTAAACTCCATAAATACATATCTGCCATAATGCAAGAGTGTCTGAATAATTGTTCGAGTGCTCGAACACTAATTTATGAGAAATGGCTAGCAAACACCATAATTACATATCTGCCATCATGCAAGAGGATCCGAATACGTGTCTGTCTGTTTAAACCCTAATGCATGAGAAATGGCTTTAAACACCGTAATTACATATCTGCCATCGTGCAAGAGGGTCCGACTAAGTGTCCGAGTGTTTAAACCCTAATACATGAGAAATGGCAAGTAAACACCACAATTACATATCTGCCATAATGCAAGAGGGTCTGAATAAGTGTCCGAGTGTTCGAACCCTAATGTAAGAGAAATGGCTAGCAAACACGGTGTGTTTAAACCCTAATGCATGAGAAATGGCAAGTAAACATCATAATTACATATCTGTCATCGCGCAAGAGGGTCCGAATTAGTGGACTAGTATTCGAATGCTAATGCTTGGGAAATGGCAAATAAACACCAAAGTTAAATATCTACCATCACGCAAGAGGGTCCGAATAAGTGTCCAGGTGTTTAAACCATAATGCATTAGAAGTGGCAAGTAAACACCATAATTACATATCTGCCATCATGCAAGAGGGTCTGATTATGTGTCCGTGAGTTCGAACCCTAATGTATGAGAAATAGCGAGTAAACACCACAATTACATATCTGCCATCTTGTAAGAGGATCCGAATACGTGTCCGTTTGTTTAAACCCTAATGCATGAGAAATGGCAAGTAAACACCATAATTACATATCTGCCACTATACAAGACAGTCCGAATAAGTGTCCGAGTGTCCGATCGCTAATGCATGAGATATAGCAAGTAAACACCATAATTACATATCTGCCATCATGCAAGAGGGTCCGATTATGTGACCGAGTGTTCGAACCATAATGTATGACAAATTGCTAGTAAACACCATAATTAAATATCAGCGATCATGCAAGAGGATCTATATACGTGTCCGTGTGTTTAAACCCTAATGCATGAGAAATGGCCAGTAAACACCATAATTACATATCTGCCATCGTGCAAGAGGGTCCGAATAAGTGTACTAGTGTTAGAACGCTAATGCATGAGAAATGGCAAGTAAACACCATAGTTGCATATCTACCATCACGCAAGAGGGTCCGAATAAGTGTCCAAGTGTTTAAACCCTAATGCATTAGAAATGGCAAGTAAACATCATAATTACATATTTGCCATCATGCAAGAGGTCCGAATAAGTGACCGAGTGTTCGAACCTTAATGTACAAGAAATGGCTAGTAAACACCATAATTACAGATCTGCCATCATGCATGAGGATCCGAATATGTGTCCGTGTGTTTAAACCCCAATGCATGAGAAATGGCTAGTAAACACCATAATTACATATCTGCCATCGTGCAAGAGGGTCCGAATAAGTGTACTAGTGTTCGAACGCTAATGCATGAGAAATGGAAAGTAAAGTAAACACCATAATTACATATCTGCCATCATGCAAGAGGATCTGAATACGTGTCCGTGTGTTTAAACCCAAATGCATGAGAAATGGCAAGTAAACACCATAATTACATATCTGCCATCATGCAAGACGGTCTGATTAAGTGTCCGAGTGTTCGAACCCTAATGTATGAGAAATGGCTAGTAAACACCATAATTACATATCTGCCGTCATGCAAGAGGATCTGAATACGTGGCCGTGTGTTTATACCCTAATGCTTGAGAAATGGCAAGTAAACACCACAATTACATAACTTCCCTCATGCAAGAGGGTCTGAATAAGTGACCGAGTGTTCGAACCCTAATGTATGAGAAATGGCTAGTAAACATCATAATTACATATCTGCAATCATGCAAGAGGAAACGAATACGTGTCCGTGTGTTTAAACCCTAATGCATGAGAAATGGCAACTAAACACCATAATTACATATCTACCATCGTGCAAGAGGGTCCGAATAAGTGTCCGAGTGTTTAAAGCCTAATACATGAGAAATTGCTAGTAAACACCATAATTACATATCTGCCATAATGCAAGAGGGTCTGAATAAGTGTCCGAGTGTTCGAACACTAATTTATGAGAAATGGCAACTAAACACCATAATTAGATATGTGCCATCATGCAAGAGAGTCCGAATAAGTGACCGAGTGTTCGAACCCTAATGTATGAGAAATGGCTAGTAAACACCATAATTAAATATCTGCCATCGTGAAAGAGTGTCCGAATAAGTGTCCGAGTGTTTAAACCCTAATACAAGAGAAATGGGAAGTAAACACCATAATTACATATCTGCCATAATGCAAAAGGGTCTGAATAAGTTTCCGAGTTTTCGAACCCTAATGTATGAGAAATGGCTAGTAAACGACATAATTACATATCTGTCATCATGCAAGTTAATCCGATTTCGTGACCGTGTGTTTAAACCCTAATGCATGAGAAATGGCAAGTAAACATCATAATTAGATATCTGCCATGATACAAGATGGTCCGAATAAGTGTCCGAGTGTTCGATCGCTAATGCATGAGAAATGGCAAGTAAACACCATAATTACATATCCACCATCTTGCAAGGGGATCCGATTACGTGTCCGTGTGTTTAAACCCCAATGCATGAGAAATGGCAAGTAAACACCATAATTACATATCTGCTATAATGCAAGAGGGTCTGAATGAGTGTCCAAGTGTTCGAACCCTAATGTATGAGAAATGGCTAGCAAACACCGTAATTACATATCTGCCATCATGCAAGAGGATCCGAATAGGTGTCCATGTGTTTAAACTGTAATGCATGAGAAATGGCAAGTAACACCATAATTGCATATATGCCATCGTGCAGGAGGGTCCGAATTAGTGTACTAATGTTCGAACGCTAATGCATAAGAAATGGCAAGTAAACACCATAATTACATATCTACCATCACGCAAGAGGGTCCGAATAAGTGTCAAAGTGTTTAAACCCTAATGCATTAGAAATGGCACGGAAACACCATACTTACATATCTGCCATCATGCAAGAGGGCCAGATTAAGTGTCCGTCTGTTCGAACCCTAATGTAAGAGAAATGGCTAGTACACGCCATAATTACATATCTGGCATCGTGCAAGAGGATCCAAATACGTGTCTGTTTGTTTAAACCGTAATGCATGTGAAATGGCAAGTAAATACCATAATTACATATCTGCGATCATACATGACGGTCCGAATAAGTGGCCGAGTGTTCGAACGCTAATGCTTGATAAATGCCAAGTAAATACCATAATTACATATCTGCCATCATGCAAGAGGGTTCGAATTAGTGTCCGAGTGTTTAAACCCTAATGCATGAGAAATGGCAAGTAAACACCATAATTAAATATCTGCCATAATGCAAGAGGGTCTGAATAACTTTCCGAGTGTTCGAACCCTAATGTATGAGAAATGGCTAGTAAACAACATAATTACATATCTGTCATCATGCAAGTTAATCCGATTTCGTGACCGTGTGTTTAAACCCTAATGCATGAGAAATGGCAAGTAAACATCATAATTAGATATCTGCCATGATACAAGATGGTCCGAATAATTGTCCGAGTGTTCGATCGCTAATGCATGAGAAATGGCAAGTAAACACCATAATTACATATCCGCCATCTTGCAAGGGGATTCGAATAAGTGACCGAGTGTTCGAACCCTTATTTATGAGAAATGGCTAGTAAACACAATAATTACATATCTGCCATCTGAATACGTGTCAGTGTGTTTAATGCATGAGAAATGGCAAGTAAACACCATAATTACATATCTGCCATCACGCACGAGGGTCCGAAAAAGTGTCCGAGTGTTTAAACCCTAATGCGTGAGAAATGGCAAGTAAAGACCATAATTAGATATCTGCCATCATGCAAGAGGATCCGAATATGTGTCCGTGTATTTAAAACCCTAATGCATGAGAAATGACAAGTAAACACCATAATTACATATCTGCCATCATGCAAGAGGGTCCGAATAAGTGACCAAATGTTTGAACCCTAATGTATGAGAAATTGCTAGTAAACACCATAATTACATATCTGCCATCATGCTAGAGGATCTAAATACGTGTCCGTGTGTTTAAACCATAATGCAGGAGAAATGGCAAGTAAACACCATCATTACATATCTGCCATCCTGCAAGAGGGTCCGAATAAGTGACCGAGTGTTCGAACCCTAATGTATGAGAAATTGCTAGTAAACACCATAATTACATATCTGCGATCATGCAAGAGGATCTAAATACGTGTCCCTGTGTTTAAACCCTAATGCATGAGAAATGGCCAGTAAACACCATAATTACATATCTGCCATCGTGCAAGATGGTCCGAATAAGTGTCCGAGTGTTGAAACCCTAATACATGAGAAATGGGAAGTAAACGCCATAATTACATATCAGCCATAATGCAACAGGGTCGGAATATGTGTCCAAGTGTTCGAACCCTAATGTATGAGAAATGGCTAGAAAACACCGTAATTGCATATCTGCCATCATGCAAAAAGATCCGAATACGTGTCTGAGTGTTCAACCCCAAATGCATGGGAAATGGAAAGTAAACACCATAATTACATATCTGACATCGTGCAAGAGGGTCCGAATTAGTGCCCTAGTGTTCGAACGCTAATGCATGAGAAATGGCAAGTAAACACCACAATTACATATCCACCGTCACGCAAGAGGGTCCGAATAAGTGTCCAAGTGTTTAAACCCTAATGCATTAGAAATGGCAAGTAAACACCATAATTACATATCTGCCATAATGCCAGAGGGTCTGATCAAGTGTCCGTGTGTTCGGACCCTAATGTAAGAGAAACGGCTAGTAAACACCATAATTACATATCTGCTATCGTGCAAGAGGATCCGAATACGTGTCCGTTTATTTAAACCCTAATGCATGTGAAATGGCATGTAAATACAGTAATTACATATCTGCCATCATACAAGGCGGTCCAAATAAGTGGCCGAGTGTTTGAACGCAAATGCATGATAAAATGGCAAGTAAATACCATAATTACATATCTGCCATCATGCAAGAGGGTTCGAATAAGTGTCCGAGTGTTTAAACAATAATGCATGAGAAATGGCAAGTAAACACCATAATTACATATTTCCATAATGCAAGAGGGACTGAATAACTGTATGAGTGTTCGAACCCTAATGTATGAGAAATGGCTAGTAAACAACATAATTACATATCTGCCATCATGCAAGTTAATCCGATTGCGTGTCCGTGTCTTTAAACCCTAATGCATGAGAAATGGCAAGTAAACATCATAATTTGATACCTGCCATGATACAAGACGGTCCGAATAAGTGTCCCAGTGTTCGATCGCTAATGTATGAGAAATGCGAAGTAAACACCATAATTACATATCTGCCATCATGCAAGGCGATCCAATTACGTGTCCGTGTGTTTAAACCCTAATGCATGAGAAATGGTAAGGAAACACCATAATTACATATCTGCCATCATTTGAGACGGTCTGAATAAGTGACCGAGTGTTTGAACCCTAATGTATGAGAAATGGCTAGTAAACACCATAATTACATATCTGTCATCGTGTAAGGTGATTTGAATACGTGTCTGTGTGTTTAATGCATGAGAAATGGCAAGTAAACACCATGATTACATATCTGCCATCATGCATGAGAGCCTAAAAAAGTGTCCGAGTGTTTAAACCCTAATGCGTAAGAAATGGCAAGTAAACACCATAGTTACATATCTGCCATCATGCAAGGGGATCCGAATACGTGTCCGTGTGTTCAAACCCAAATCCATGAGAAATGACAAGGAAACACCATAATTACATATCTGCCATCATGCAAGAGGGTCCGAATAAGTGACCGAGTGTTCAAACCCTAATGTATGACAAATTACTAGTAAACACGATAATTACATATCTGCCATCTTCCAAAAGGATCTAAATACGTGTCCGTGCGTTTAAACCCTAATGCAAGAGAAATGGCCAGTAAACACCATAATTACATATCTGCCATCGTGCAAGAGGGTCTGAATAAGTGTCCGAATGTTCGAACCCTAATGGATGAGAAATAGCTAGCAAACACCGTAATTACATATCTGTCATCATGCAAGAGGATCCGAATACGTGTCCGTGTGTTTAAACCCTAATGCATGGGAAATGGCAAGTAAACACCATAATTACATATCTGCCATCGTGCAAGAGTGTCCGAATTAGTGTCCAATTGTTTGAACCCTAATGTATAAGAAATGCCTAGTAAACACCATAATTACATATCTGCCGTCATGTAAGAGGATCCGATTACGTGTCCGTGTGTTCAAACCCTAATGCATGTGAAATGGCAACTAAACACCATAATTACATATCTGCCATCGTTCTAGAGGGTCCGAATAAGTGTCCGAGTGTTCAAACCCTAATACATGAGAAATGGGAAGTAAACGCCATAATAACATATCTGCCATAATGCAACAGGGTCTGAATAAGTGTCCGAGTGTTCGAACCCTAATGTATGAGAAATTGCTAGCAAACACCGTAATTACATATCTGCCATCATGCAAGAGGATCCGAATACGTGTCTGTGTGTTTAAAACCTAATGCATGAGAAATGGAAAGTAAACACCATAATTACATATTTGCCATCATGCAAGAGGGCCCGAATTAGTGTACTAGTGTTCGAACGCTAATGCATGAGAAATGGCTAGTAAACACCATAATTACATATCTACCATCACGCAAGAGGGTCCGAATAAGTGTCCAAGTCTATAAACCCTAATGCGTTAGAAATGGCAAGTAAACACCATAATTACATATCTGCCTTCATGCAACAGGGTCTGATTAAGTGTCCGTGTGTTAGAACCCTAATGTAAGAGAAATGGCTAGTAAACACCATAATTACATATCTGCCATCGTACAAGAGGATCCGAATACGTGTCCGTTTGTTTAAACTCTAATGCATGTGAAATGGCAAGTAAATACCATAATTACATATCTGCCATCATACACGACGGTCTAAATAAGTCGCCGAGTGTTCGAACGCTAATGCATGAGAAATGGCAAGTAAACACCGTAATTACATATATGCTATCATGTAAGAGGGTTCGAATAAGTGTCCGAGTGTTTAAACCCTAATGCATGAGAAATGGCAAGTGAACACCATAATTACTTATCTGCCATAATGCAAGAGCTTCTAAATAAGTGTCCGAGTGTTCGAACCCTAATGTATGAGAAATGGCTAGTAAACGACATAATTACATATCTGCACCATGCAAGTTAATCTAATTACGTGTCCGTGTGTTTAAACCCTAATGCATTAGAAATGGCAAATAAATGCCATAATTAGATATCTGCCATGATACAAGACGGTCTGAATAAGTGTGCGATTGTTCGATCGCTAATGCATGAGAAATGGCAAGTAAACACCATAATTACATATTTGCCATCATGCAAGAGGGCCCGAATAAGTGACCGAGTGTTCGAACCCTAATGTATGAGAAATGGCTAGTAAACACCATAATTACATATCTGCCATCGTGTAAGATGATCTGAACACGTGTCCGTGTGTTTCATGCATGAGAAATGGCAAGTAAACACCATAATTACATATCTGCCATCACGCATGACTGTCCCAAAAAGTGTCCGAGTGTTTAAACCCTAATGCGTGAGAAATGGCAAGTAAACATCATAATTACATATCTGCCATCATGCAAGGGGATCCGAATACGTGTCCGTGTATTTAAACCCTAATGCATGAGAAATGACAAGTACACACCATAATTACATATCTGCCATCATGCAAGAGGGTTCGAATAACTGTCCGAGTGTTTAAACCCAAATGCATGTGAAATGGCAAGTATACACCATAATTACAAATCTACCATAATGCAAGAGGGTCCGAATGAGTGTCCGAGTGTTCG
This sequence comes from Camellia sinensis, assembly GCF_004153795.1. NCBI lineage: Eukaryota > Viridiplantae > Streptophyta > Magnoliopsida > Ericales > Theaceae > Camellia > Camellia sinensis. The sequence goes on from NW_021025015.1 coordinate 1,014,563, forward strand.
AACCCTAATGTATGAGAAATGGCTAGTAAACAACATAATTACTTCTCTGCCATCATGCAAGTTAATCTGATTACGTGTCCGTATGTTCAAACCCTAATGCATGGGAAATGGCAAGTAAACACCATAATTAGATATCTGCCATGATACAAGACGGTACGAATAAGTGTCCGAGTGTTTGATCGCTATTGCATGAGAAATGGCAAGTAAGCACCATAATTACATATCTGCCATCCTGCAAGAGGGTCCGAATAAGTGATCGGGTGTCCAAACCCGAATGTATGAGAAATGGCTAATAAGCACCATAATTACATATCTGCCATCACGCGTGAGGGTCCAAAAAAGTGTCTAAGTGTTTAAACCCCAACGCATGAGAAATGGTAAGTAAACACCATAATTACATATCTGCCATCATGCAAGAGGTTCTGAATAAGTGTCCGAGTTTTCGAAACCTAATGTATGAGAAATCGCTAGTAAACACCATAATTACATATCTGCCATTGTGCAAGAGGATCCAAATACGTGTCCATTTGTTTAAACCCTAATGCATGTGAAATGGCAAGTAAACACCATAATTACATATCTGCCATCATACAAGACGGTCTGAATAAGTGGCTGAGTGTTCGAACGCTAATGCATGAAAAATGGCAAGGAAACACCATAATTAAATATCTGCCATCATGCAAGAGGGTTTGAATAAGTGTCCGAGTGTTTAAACCCTAATGCATGAGAAATGGCAAGCAAACACCATAATTACATCGCTGCCACAGTGCAAGAGGATCTGAATAAGTGCCCGAGTACTCCAACCCTAATGTATGAGAAAATTTCTACTAACACCATAATTACATATCTGCTATCTTGCAAGATGATCGGATTACGTATCTGTGTGTTTAAATCCTAATGTATGAGAAAGGGCAAGTAAACACCATGATTACATATCTGCCATGATACAAGACAGTATGAATAAGTGTCCGAGTGTTCGATCGCTAATGCATTAGAAATGGAAAGTAAACACCATAATTACATATTTGCGATCATGCAAGGGGATCCGAATACGTGTTCGTGTGTTTAAACCGTAATGCATGAGAAATGACAAGGAAACACCATAATTACATATCTGCCATCATGCAAGAGGGTCCGAATATGTGACCGAGTGTTCGAACCCTAATGTATGAGAAATTGCTAGTAAACACCATAATTAAATATCAGCCATCATGCAAGAGGATCTAAATACGTGTCCGTGTGTTTAAACCCTAATGCATGAGAAATGGCCAGTAAACACCATAATTACATATCTGCCATCGTGCAAGAGGGTCTGAATAAGTGTACTAGTGTTCGAACGCTAATGCATGAGAAATGGAAAGTAAACACCATAATTCCATATCTACCATCACGCAATAGGGTCCGAATAAGTGTCTAAGTGTTTAAACCCTAATGCATTAGAAATGGCATGTAAACACCATAATTACATATTTGCCATCATGCAAGAGGTCCGAATAAGTGACCGAGTGTTCGAACCTTAATGTATGAGAAATGGCTACTAAACACCATAATTACATATCTGCCATCATGCAAGAGGATCCGAATATGTGTCCGTGTGTTTAAACCCTAATGCATGATAAATGGCAACTAAACACCACAGTTACATATCTACCATCGTGAAAGAGGGTCCGAATAAGTGTCCGAGTGTTTAAACCCTAATACATGAGAAATGGGAAGTAAACACCATAATTACATATCTGCCATAATGCAAGAGGGTCTGAATAAGTGTCCGAGTGTTCGAACCCTATTGTATAAGAAATGGCTAGCAAGCACCGTAATTACATATCTACCATCATGCAAGAGGATCCGAATACGTGTCCGTGTGTTTAAACCCTAATGCATGAGAAATGGCAAGTAACACCACAATTACATATCTACCATCGTGCAAGAGGGTCGGAATCAGTGTACTAGTGTTCGAACACTAATGCATTCGAAATGGCAAGTAACCACCATAATGTATCTACCATCACGCAAGAGGGTCCGAATAAGTGTCCAAGTGTTTAAACCCCAATGCTTTCGAAATGGCAAGTAAGCACCATTATTACATATCTGCCATCATGCAAGAGGGTCTGATTAAGTGCCCGTGTGTTCGAACCCTAATATAAGAGAAATGACTAGTAAACACCATAATTACATATCTGCCATCGTGCAAGAGGATCCGAATACGTGTCCGTTTGTTTAAACCCTAATGCATGTGAAATGGCAAGTAAATAACATAATTACATATCTGCAATCATATATGACGGTCCGAATCAGTGGCCGAGTGTTTGAACGCTGATGCATGAGAAATGGCAAGTAAACACCATAATTACATATCTGCCATCATGCAAGAGGGTTCGAATAAGTGTCCGAGTGTTTAAACCCTAATGCATGAGGGCAAGTAAACACCATAATTACATATCTGCCACAATGCAAAAGGGTCTGAATAAGTGTCCGAGTGTTCGAACCCTAATGTAATAGAAATGGCTAGTCAAAAACGTAATAACATATCTGCCATCATGCAAGTGAATCTGATTATGTGTCCGTGTGTTTAAACCCTAATGCATTAGAAATGGCAAGTAAAGACCATAATTAGATATCTGCCATCGTACAAGATGATCCGTGCAAGTGTCCGAGTGTTCGATCGCTAATGCATGAGAAATGGCAAGTAAACACCATAATTACATATCTTCCATCATGAAAAGGGATCCGATCACGTGTCCGCGTGTTTAAACCCTAATGCATGAGAAATGGCATGTAAACACCACAATTACATATCTGCCACCATGCAAGAGGGTCCGAATAAGTGACCGATTGTTCGAACCCTAATGTATGAGAAATGGCTAGTAAACACCATAATTACATATCTGTCATCGTGTAAGATGATCTGAATACGTGTTCGTGTGTGTAATGCATGAGAAATAGCAAGTCAACACCGTAATTACATATCTGCCATCACGCATGAGTGTCCGAAAAAGTGTCCGAGTGTTTGAACCCTAATGCGTGAGAAATGGCAAATAAATGCCATAATTACATATCGGCCATCATGCAAGGGGATCCGGATACGTGTCCGTGTGTTTAAACCCTAATGCTTGAGAAATGACAAGTAAACACCATAATTACATATCTGCCATCATACAAGAGGTTCCGAATAAGTGACCGGGTGTTCGAACCCTAATGTATGAGAAATTCCTAGTAAACACCATAATTACATATCTGCCATCATGCAATAGGGTCTTAATAAGTGTCCGCGTTTTCGAACCCCAATGTATGAGAAATGGATAGTAAACACCATAATTACATATCTGCCATCGTGCAAGAGGATACAAATACGTGTCCGTTTGTTTAAACCCTAATGCATGTGTAATGGCAAGTAAACACCATAATTACATATCTGCCATCATACATGACGGTCCGAATAAGTGGCCGAGTATTCGAACGCTAATGCATTAGAAATGGCATGGAAACAACATAATTAAATATCTGCCATCATGCAAGAGGGTTTGAATAAGTGTCCGAGTGCTTAAACCCTAATGCATGAGAAATGGCAAGCAAACACCATAATTACATAGCTGCCACAGTGCAAGAGGGTCTGAATAAGTGTCCGAGTGCTCCAACCCTAATATGTGAGGAAATGTCTACTAGCACCATAATTACATATCTACTATCTTGCAAGATGATCCGATTACGTGTCCGTGTGTTTAAACCCTAATGCATGAGAATTGGCCAGTAAACACCATAATTACAAATCTGCCATCGTGCAAGAGGGTCCGAATAAGTGTACTAGTGTTCGAATGCTAATGCATGAGAAATGGCAAGTAAACACCATAATTACATATCTACCATCACGCAAGAGGGTCCGAATAAGTGTCCAAGTGTTTAAACCCTAATGCAGTAGAAATTGCAAGCAAACACCATAATTACATATCAGCCATCATGCAAGAGGGTCCAAATATCTGACCGAGTGTTCGAACCCTAATGTATGAGAAATGGCTAGTAAACACCATAATTACATATCTGCCATCATGCCAAAGGATCCAAATACGTGTCCGTGTGTTTAAACCCTATTGCCTGGGAAATGGCAACTAAACACCATAATTACATATCTGCCATTGTGCAAGAGGGTCCGAATAAGTGTCCCATTGTTTAAACCCTAATACATGAGAAATGGGAAGTAAACACCTTAATTACATATCTGCCATAATGCAAAAGGGTCTGAATAAGTGTCCGAATGTTCGAACCCTAATGGATGAGAAATAGTTAGCAAACACCGTAATTACATATCTGCCATCATGCAAGAGGATCCGAATACGTGTGCATGTGTTTAAACCCTAATGCATGGGAAATGGCAAGTAAACACTATAATTACATATCTGCCATCGTGCAAGAGGGTCCGAATTAGTGTCCAATTGTTTAAACCCTAATGCATTAGAAATGGCAAGTAAACACCGTAATTACATATCTGCCATCATGCAAGTGGGTCTGATTAAGTGTCCGTGTATTCGAACCCTATTGTATGAGAAATGGCTAGTAAATACCATAATTACATATCTGCCATCGTGCAAGAGGATCCAAATACGTGTCCGTTTGTTTAAACCCTAATGCATGTGAAATGACAAGTAAATACCATAATTACATGGTGAAACTGTTAGCTCATCTTTGAGTATGAGTGTGTGAGTGTTTAGTGAGTGTTGTGTGGGGGAAACCGGGTCTGTTGAGATCCTCCATTGTTGATTTGAGACTATTGTTCAGATTATATTCAAATGCTCCATTTTTCTCGGTTGGAGTTCTAACTTGGGCCCAAGCAAGTGGAGTTTAAAGTGTCGATGAGTATTGGTTGTGCTTCGTGGAGGCGATCTCGCCGTTCATGGGGGTGGTTTCATCCATTCACCGTGGTGCTAGTGGTTTAGCTAGGTCCAGTCCGGTTGTCATCAGTTTCGGCTGGTAGCGAGTCCAGGCTCTGGGTTGGCTTTGCGATGTTGCTCCGACGAGGAGTTGCAGGTGGTTAATGGTGTGAAGTGGTACGGGTATGGCTGATGGACTCCGTGAGCTGGATTGGTGCGTCGGGCGTGAGAAGTGCCTTCACCTTCGGCACTTTTCTGGTTCTCGTTTCACCGGTGCTGGTTTGGGGAATCACCGGCGTGGTTTATATGCTGATGATGGTATACGGCGCCATTATTACAGTGAGTTAGCTGCTGTATTTTGTTGTTGTGAGTTGTCTTGGGCTTCTCCTCCGGCGTTGGGATGATTTCAGGTGCCGTTGTCGTCGATCAATGTTGAGTTGCGTCAAAGGTGGGTGTCACGCTCCTTGGGCGAGTGGCTTTGAGTGTTGTGCAACGTTAGCTGGCCTGTCTGCTCTATACATACGGACACTGTTGCAGGCTAGATAGCTTGTTGGGTTGGGTAAATACTAATCATCTTTTTTATGTATATATATATATATATGGAAAAGTGACGTTAGTGGTATGGGTTTCACGTGGGTTTCTTAGCCCACGGGGAATATTTTTAAATTGGTTTTGATGGATTGGGTGGCCCACGTTGGATTTTTTTTGGTTTAGTTATATATATTTTATATATAGCTGTCTCTATTTGATTAAAGTCAAATGTTTTGTGCTAGTGGGTTCCAGTGGGCCCGCATGTTTATTGGCTTGTTGTGTATTGCAGGATGGGCCACGGTTTCCTTTTGTTGAAGACTGTTTGGTGGGTTTTACAAACTAGGGCCCATGTGATTATATGCAAGTTTAATTGTGGAAAGATGGTTCCAGTGGGTCTTTTTTATTAAAGCCCATGGTTTTATTATTGTTATTGGGCCGTAAAGTTAGCTTTCTGTGGGGCCCATGGTGCAAGAATTGGTATGGAATTTCTGGCTTGGAAATTTAGCCGTTAGGCTTATTTGGTTTGGACTTTTGGGCTCATTGATTTATTTTGGGACATATTGCATATATTTATATGATTGGTGAGTCCATAAGCTTATGTTTAGCCACTATGCAGCGGATCTTGTGTAGTCGATTTTCTCTTGATGATTGATCGTGTGATCCTCATGTGACTCGATATGAGGTGAGTTTTGAGCCATCTCCGCCAAGAGTGATTGAGGGGTCACTGCTATGGGGAACAGTGGTTCGATGACTAGCCGAGTTAGAGACTGGGAGATGAGCGGGAGGATAGCTACCGGTTCCGGTTGCTTCTTGTCTTCATGTGACCCATCCTAATTGATCGTA
>NW_021025015.1:1022357-1063326 GCF_004153795.1 Camellia sinensis
AGTGTTCGACCCCTAATGTATGAGAAATGGCAAGTAAACACCATAATTACATATCCGCTATCATGCAAGAGGGTCTGAGTAAGTGTCCGAGTGTTCGAACCCTAATGTATGAGAAATGGCAAGTAAACACCATAATTACATATCTGCCATCATGCAAGAGGGTCCGAATAAGTGACCGAGTGTTCGAACCCTAATGTATGAGAAATTGCTAGTAAACACCATAATTACATATCTGCCATCATGCAAGAGGATCTGAATACGCGTCCGTGTGTTTAAACCCGAATGCATGAGAAATGGCCAGTAAATACCATAATTACATATTTGCCATTGTGCAAGAGGGTTCGAATAAGTGTACTAGTGTTCGAACGCTAATGCATGAGAAATGGAAAGCAAACACCATAATTACATATCTACCAACGTGCAAGAGGATCCGAATAAGTGTCCAAGTGTTTAAACCCTAATGCATTAGAAATGGCAAGTAAACACCCCAATTACATATCTGCCATCATCCAAGAGGGTCTAATTAAGTGTCCGAGTGTTTGAACCCCAATGTGTGAGAAATGGCTAGTAAACAACATAATTACATATCTACCATCATGCAAGATGATCCGAATACGTGTCCGTGTGTTTGAACCCAAATGCATGAGAAATGGCAAGTAAACACCATAATTACATATCTGCCATCAAGCTAAAGGGTCGGAATAAGTGTCCGTGTGTTCGAACCTTAATGCTTGAGAAATGGAAAGTAAACACCATAATTACATATCTGCCATCATGCAAGAGGGTCCAAATACGTGTCCGAGTGTTTAAATCCTAGTGCATGCGAAACGACAAGTAAAAACCACCATAACATATCTGTCATCATGCAGGAGGGTCCGAATAAATGTCCGAATGTTTAAACCCTAATGCATGAGAAATGTCAAGTAAACACCATAATTACATATCTGCCATAATGCAAGAGGATCCGAATAAGTGTCCGAGTGTTCGAACCCTCATGTATGAGAAATGGATAGGAACACCATAATTACATATCTGTCATCCTACAAGGGGAGCCGAATACGGGTCCATTTGTTTAAACCCTAATGCATGAGAAATGGCAAGTGAACACCATAATTACATATCTGCCATCGTGCAAGAGGATCCGAATAAGTGTCCAAGTGTTTAAACTCTAATGCATTAGAAATGGCAAGTAAACACCATAATTACATATCTGCCATCATGCAAGAGGGTCTGATTATGTGTTCGAGTGTTAGAACCCTAATGTATGAGAAATGGCTAGTAAGCACCATAATTACATATCTGCCATCATGCAAGAGGATTTGAATACGAGTCCGTTTGTTTAAACCCTAATGCATGAGAAATGGCAAGTAAACACCATAATTATATATCTGTCATCATACAAGACGGTCCGAATAAATGTCCCAGTGTTCGAATGCTAATGCATGAGAAATGGCAAATAAACACCATAATTACATATCTGCCATCATGCAAGAGGGTTCGAATATGTGTCCGAGTGCTTAAACCCCAATGCATGAGAAATGGCAACTAAACACCATAATTACATATCTGCCATCATGCAAGAGGGTCTGAATAAGTGTCCGAGTGTTCAAACCCTAATGTATGAGAAATGGCTAGTAAACACCATAATTACATATCTGCCATCATGCATGATGATCCGAATACGTGTCCGTGTGTTTTAACCCTAATGTATGTGAAATGGAAAATATACACCATAATTACATATCTGCCATAACGTAAGAGGGTCCGAATAAGTGTCCAAGTTTTAAACCCTAATGCATGAGAAATCGCAAGTAAACACCATAATTACATATCTGTCGTCATGCAAAAGGGTTTGAATAAGTGTCCGAGTGGTCGAACCCTAATGAATGAGAAATGGCAAGTAAACACCATAATTACATATCTGCCACCATGCAAGAGGATCCGAATACGTGTCTGCGTGTTTAAACCCTAATGCATGAGAAATGGCAAGTAAACAGCATAATTACATATTTGCCACCATGCAAGAGGGTCCGAATAAGTGACTGAATGTTCGAACCCTAATGTATGAGAAATGGCTAGTAAACGCCATAATTACATATCTGCCATCATGCAAGAGGATCCGAATACGGGTCCGTTTGTTTAAACCCTGATGCCTTAGAATTGGCAAGTAAACACGATAATTACATATCTGCCATGATACAAGATGGTCCGAATAAGTGTCCGAGTGTTCGATTGCACAGCATGAGAAATGGCATGTAAACACCATAATTACAAATCTGCCATCATGCAGAAGGATCCAAATACGTGTCCATGTGTTTAAACCCTAATGCATGAGACACGGCAAGTAAACACCATAATTACATATCAGCCATCATGCAAGAGGGTCCGAATAAGTGACCGAGTGTTCGAACCGTAATGTACGAGAAATGGCTAGTAAACACCATAATTACATATCTGCCATCATACAAGAGAATCCGAATACGTGTCCGTGTGCTTAAACCCTATTGCATGAGAAATGGCAAGTAAACACCGTAATTACATATCTGCCATAGTGCAACAGGGTCCGAATAAGTGTAATAGCGTTCGAATGCTAATAAATGAGAAATGGCAAGTTAATACCATAATTACATATCTACCATCATGCAAGAGGGTCCGAATAAGTGTCCAAGTGTTTAAACACTAATGCATTAGAAATGGCTTGTGAACACCATAATTACATATCTGCCATCATGCAAGATGGTCTGATTACGTGTCCGAGTGTTCGAACCCTAATGCATGAGAAATTGCTAGTAAACACCATAATTACATATCTGCCATCATGCAACAGGATCTGAATACGTGTCTAGTTGTTTAAACCCTAAAGCATGAGAAATGGCAAGTAAACACCATAATTACATATCTGCCATCGTGCAAGAGTATCCGAATATGTGTTCGTTTGTTTAAACCCTAATGCATGTGAAATGGCAAGTAAACACCATAATTACATATCTGCCATAATGCAAGATAGTCTGAATAAGTGTCCGCGTGATCGAACCCTAATGTATGAGAAATGGCTAATAAACAACATAATTACATATCTGCCATCATGCAAGATAATCCGATTACGTGTCCATGTGTTTAAACCCTAATGCATGAGAAATGGCAAGTAAACACCATAATTAGATATCGGCCATCATACAAGACGGTCCAAATAAGTGTCTGAGTGTTCGATCGCTAACGCAAGAGAAATGGCATGTAAACACCATAATTACATATCTGCCATCATGCAAGAGGATCCGATTACGTGTCCGTGTGTTTAAACCCTAATGCATGAGAAATGGCAAGTAAACACCATAATTACATATCTGCCATTGTGCAAGAGGGCCCGAATAAGTGTACTTGTGTGCGAACGCTAATGCATGAGAAATGGAAAGTAAACACCACAATTACATATATACCATCGTGCAAGAGGATCCGAATACGTGTCCAAGTGTTTAAACCCTAATGCATTAGAAATGGCAAGTAAACTCCATAATTACATATCTGCCATCATGCAAGCGGATCTGATTAAGTTTCCGAGTGTTCGAACCCCAATGTATGAGAAATGGCTTGTAAACACCATAATTACATAGCTGCCATCATGCAAGATGATCCGAATACGTGTCTGTGTGTTTAAACCCTAATGCATGAGAAATGGCAAGTAAACACAATAATTACATATCTGCCATCACGCAAGAGGATCCAATTACGTGTCCGTGTGTTTAAACCCTAATGCAAGAGAAATGGCAAGTAAACACCATAATTACATATCTGCCATCATGCAAGAGGGTCCGCATAAGTGTACTAGTGTTCGAAGGCTAATGCATGAGAAATGGCAAGTAAACACCATAATTACACATCTACCATCGTGCAAGAGGATCCGAATAAGTGTCTAAGTGTTCAAACCCTAATGCATTAGAAATGGCAAGTAAACACCATAATTACATATCTGCCATCATGCAAGAGGATCAGATTAAGGGTCCGAGTGTTCGAACCCCAATGTGTGAGAAATGGCTGGTAAACACCATAATTACATATTTGCCATCATGCAAGATGATCTGAATACGTGTCGGTGTGTTTAAACCCTAATGCATGAGAAATAACAAGTAAACACCATCAAGCTAGAGGGTCGGAATAAGTGTCCGTGTGTTCGAACCCTGATGCTTGAGAAACGGAAAGTAAACACCATAATTACATATCTGAGATCATGCAAGAGGGTCCAAATACGTGTCCGAGTGTTTAGACCCTAATGCATGAGAAATGGCAAGTAAACACCATAATTACATATTTGTCATCATACAAGACGATCCGAATAAATGTCCGAGTGTTCGAACGCTAATGCATGAGAAATGGCAAGTAAACACCATAATTACATATCTGCCATCATGCAAGAGGGTCTGAATAAGTGTCCGAGTGTTCGAACCCAAATGTATGAAAAGGGCTAGTGAACACCATAATTACATATCTGCCATCAAGCAAGATGATCCGATTACGTGTCCGTGTGTTTTTACCCTAATGTTTGAGAAATGGCAAGTAAACACCATAATCACATATCTGCCATCACATAAGAGGGTCCGAATAAGTGTCCGAGTGTTTAAACCCCAATGCGTTAGAAATGGCAAGCAAACACCATAATTACATATCTGCCATCACGCAAGAGGTTTAGAATAAGTGTCCGAGTGTTCGAACCCTAATGTATGAGAAATGGCTAGTAACACCATAATTAAATATCTGTCATCATGCAAGAGGGTTTGAATAAGTGTCCGAGTGTTCGAACCCTAATGTATGAGAAATGGCTAGTAAAAACCATAATTATATTTCTGCCATCATGCAAAAGGATCCGAATACAGGTCCGTTTGTTTAAACCCTAATGCATGAGAAATGGCAAGTGAACACCATAATTACATATCTGCCATGATACAAGACGGTCCGAATAAATGTTCGAGTGTTCGATCGCTAATGAATGAGAAATGGCAAGTAAACACCATATTTACATATCTGCCACCATGCATGAGGATCTGAATACGTGTCTGTGTGTTTAAACCCTAATGCATGAGAAATGGCAAGTAAACAACATAATTACATATCTGCCATCATGCAAGAGGGTCCGAATAAGTAACCGAGTGTTCGAACCCTAATGTACGAGAAATGGCTACTAAATGTCATAATTACATATCTGCCATCATGCAAGAGGATCTGAATATGGGTCCGTTTGTTTGAACCCTAATGCATGAGAAATGGCAAGTAAACACCATAATTACATATCGACCATGATACCAGATGGTCCGAATAAGTGTCCGAGTGCTCGATCGCTAAGCATGAGAAATGGCATGTAAACAACATAATTACATATCTGACATCATGCAAGAGGATCCGAACACCTGTCCGTGTGTTTAAACCCTAATGCATGAGAAATGGCAAATAAACACCATAATTACATATCTGCCATCGTGCAAGAAGGTCCGAAGAAGGGTACTAGTGTTCGAACGCTAATGCATGAGAAATGGCAAGTAAACACCATAATTACATATCTACCATCATGCAATAGGGTCCGAATAAGAGTCCAAGTGTTTAAACTCTAATGCATTAGAAATGGCAAGTAAACACCATAATTACATATTTGCCGTCATGCAAGACAGTCTGATTAAGTGTCCGAGTGTTCGAACCCTTATGTATGAGAAATGGCTTGCGAACGCCATAATTACATGTCTTCCATTATGCAAGAGGATCTGAATACGTGTCCGTGCGTTTAAACCCTAAAGCTTGAGAAATGGCAAGTAAACACCATAATTACATATCTTCCATCGTGCAAGAGGTTCCGAATACGTGTCCGTTTGTTTAAACCCTAATGTATGTGAAATGGCAAGTAAACACCATAATTACATATCTGCCATCATGCATGAGGGGGAATGTGGCCACTTAGAGAAGTCGTAGATTAGGAGCGCTTATGTATTACTTTTATTAATTATATTTTATTTGGTATAATAAATAATAAATAATAAATTGTGTTAAAATAAATATAAAAAAATAAAAATTAGATGTTTTATTTTATAAATTTTTAAAGATTTTTTTAATTATATTATTTAAATATATTTCTTTTAAACAATTAGATGATTTATTTTATTTAGTATATGTTAAATAGATTTCGTTTATTTTAGATGTTTTATCTTAATATATATATATATATATAACTTATATTATATAGATCGTGAGAAGGTCAGAAAGAGAGAGAGCGAGTGAGAGAGAGGGAGAAGGCAAAGACGAAGGCGATCGCAGGCAAATATGAACGCGATCGCAAGCAGATCAAAGGCGAGAGCAAAGGTCGGCGTCGATGGTGAAGGCGAAGGCAAAGGCAAAGGCAAAGGCGAAGGCTAGGGCTAGAGAAAAGGTCGATGTCAAAGGCTAGGGCTAGGGCTAGAGCAAAGGTCGAAGTCGACGGCGAGATAAGGTTTCTCTCTCTCTCTCTCTCTCTCTCTCTCTCTCTCTCTCTCTCCTTTACGATCCCATCTCGGACTGAATCGCGTTTCTCTCTCCATAGAAAGGCTATTCTTACACGTTTCTTTCTAGGAAACACGGATTCACGATTCTGAATCGCCACATAGTTGCACAATTCCTGCAACTAAGGTCCACCCAATACTTCGCCACCACCACCCTCCTCCATAACTGCTCCATCTCCACAGCAAAATGCCACAACCATTTACCTAAAAGAGCCCAATTAAAACCTACCAACCTCTTGACACCCTAACCCCCCTCTTCTTAGGAATACAAATCCTATCCCAAGCCACCAAATGATAATGAAAACTCTCCCTGGGTACTTCAAAGGTGCCAGAGGGCTTAGACAGGGAAACCCTATGTCCCCTTACCTGTTTGTGCTTGCTATGGAAATTCTTGCTAGAATCCTTGCTGAAAAAGGCAAGAGTCCTATGTTTAAGCTCCATTGGAGGTGTGATAAGACCAAAATTGTGAACCTCTGTTTTGCTGATGATCTGATGATTTTTAGTAAAGGTGATCCTGGGACTGTGAACCTTATTATGCAAGGATTGGATGAATTTAGAAGGCTCTCAGGCTTTATTCCTAGTCCTAACAAGAGTAATATTTTCTTCTCTGGTTGTAATAGGCACCTCAGAGAGGAGATTCTTCATATTGCTAAGTTCAATGAGGGGACTCTCCCGATTAAATATTTGGGTGTTCCTTTGATTACCACTAAGCTCAAGGCCTTTGATTGTCAAATTCTGATCAATAGGATAACGAAGAGAATTAGGAGTTGGACAAATAAACTTCTATCCTATGCGGGTAGAGCTCAACTCATTCAAACTATTCTCTTTTCAATGCAAGTGTATTGGTCCTCTATGTTTATCCTTCTTAGGAAGGTTATTAGAGATATTGAGAGCCTGCTTAGAGCCTTTCTTTGGTCTGGGTCTGATTTGAAGAAGCACAGTGCTAAGATTGCTTGGAGCTCTATATGCAAACCCAAGAATGAGGGGGGTTTGGGGTTCAAAGATATGGGTATTTGGAATAAGGCTACTGTAGCAAAACATGTTTGGTTCCTCTTCTCTGGTGGAGAGGGCTCTATGTGGTGCCAATGGGTCAAGTCCTACTTACTCAAAGGTAGGAGTTTCTGGTATGTTAAAGTCCCTAGTGACCCCTCTTGGGTCTGGAGGAAAATCTTGAAGCTTAGACATCTTCTCCTTCCCCTTATTAAGTTTAAAATTGGTAATGGGGAGCAAGTTTTTCTGTGGTTTGATAACTGGCACCCCCTTGGATCGTTGTGGAGCAGGTTTGGGCCCAGAATTGCCTATGATTCAGGTCTTGACTGTAACTCTAAAGTTAGCTCTATCATCTCTAGTGGTGCTTGGAAGTGGCATTTCCCTAATTCTTGGGAGATTCGGGAGTGGATTGCATCTACTCCCTCTACTTTTAAACCCACTGTGAGAACTCATGATTGTCCTTGGTGGAGTCTTACAGGTGATGGTCTTTTCACTATTCAGTCTACTTGGGACTGCTGGAGGGATAAGGGTCCTAAAGTCTCTTGGAGTAAAATGCTCTGGGGGCATCCCTATATTCCTAGGGTTCATTGTTTGGTTGGCTATTCATGAAAGACTGAACACTAGGGATAGATTGCAAGTTTTTGGGCTTGTTACTCACCCTAGTTGTCCCCTCTGCAATGATCCTATGGAGAGTCATTCTCATCTTTTCTTTAGGTGTGCCTACTCATCACAGATTTGGGCTGCTATTCTGGGTAAATGTAATGTGAGTTGGCCTAACCTCAACTGGGCTGAAAATGTTGAGCTGGCTGTGATTTCTACTAAAGGTAGATCTTTGAAGTCTGCTATTATTAAGTTGTCCTTTATGTGTACGGTGTATCATATCTGGAGGGAGAGGAATGGTAGAGTCTTTAGTCAAACTAGTGTTCCTGCTGAGATTGTCACCAAACAAATTATCCAAATGGTGAGGGGTAGGATTATTTCTTTGTGTAATGTGATGTTGTCTATAGGTGATAGCTGGTACTTGTCACAATGGAATCTGCCAACAGCAATCATGAGCTTGCCTATTGCTGGAAGAGGCATGAGGGATGTGAGTTCACCCATATTTGAGGGTTGAGTGAAAGTAGCAAAAAAGTGAGTGTTTCTTAAATGGTTATTCTTTTGCAGGTACAGTTGACAATCACATTCTTGATGTTGTTTAAACTAAGGAATGGACAGGTCAAGACTCACTGTGGGTTGAGTGAAGTGAGCCAGTACATAATACACTCTAAATGTGGGTTGAGAGATGTGAGTAGTACCAAAGCTGGCTTTCTAATGAGTTTTTATATATGCTATATATTTTCTATTTTGCAGGACAGGGATGCTCCTTCAACTCAGCTACTATTCCACATTGAGTCTATATCTGTGAGTTGTGGGTTGAGTGATGTGAGACACTATATGGAGGGGAGAGACATATTTTATTGTGGGCCGAGAGCTGTGAGAGTCTATATAATCTATGTTCTTTTTCTGCTCCTATTTGATCATAAAAACAATCTCAGCTTCTATATGTGGCTGTTTTTGGTTCAGGTTTACCGTTCCATGTACAGGTGGAGTTTCTGTGCCACTAAGTTGTGCAAATCTGGAAGCTGTAGGTTTGTTTCCATAATGTTTTACTGGTGGTGGAGAGGTGGCAGCATTCTGCGCCCTTCTTGGTGGCTTCGTGCTGATTGGAAATCCTTTTTGGCGATGGCAGCTAAATGCGCCTTGTCTAGAGTTCTCAAAAAGTCTATGAGTTGGTCTACTTTCTGGCTGTATAAAATGTTTTGTTTCCTCTTGGTGTGTTGTTTTTGTTGTAAATTGTACATATCCTGGGTGGTTGTAGTCCATTTAGTAAGTGTTTGGGCCCCACATTGGGCTATTTTTATTTTTATTTGGTCTTGCTCGTTGCTTTCCAAGGTGACCTTGTATAGGCCCCCTGTTTATCATGGACATGGCGCCTGAACAGGTTTTTGCGGTCTATTTGTTTGTTTAATCTGTTCGAATGGGTTCTTGTGAGGTTTATCTCTAGCCCGTCTAGTGGCTGTTTGTTGTAGCTTGGTTGCTGCTCCTTTTGGTGTTTTCTGTTGTAGTAGTGGTAGGGCCTGGGGTATGCCCCTTCTGACACCTAGGCTCCCCCTCTCCTTAGGAGAACAAATCCTATCCCAAGCCACCAAAAAAAAAAAAAAACTCTCCCCTCCACCACCCCACAAAAAATCCTGTTGTAACTATTTCAACCGACTAGAACCCGTCATAGGAATCACATGCAACGACATAAAGTATGTCGGAATACTAGAGAGGACACTCCTAATCAACGTTAGCCGCCCTCCTTTAGCCAAATACAGCTGCTTCCACCTTGCCAATATTCACTGCACTCTATCTACCAACCCATCTCACACCCCTTTCGCCTTAAAAGCAGCGCCCAAAGGAAGTCCTAAATAGGAAACTGGTAACTAAGCCACCTTACACCCCAAAATAGCGACCAATACCAAAAGTCGTACCACCTCACCCACAAGAATTAATTTTGACTTTGCCAAATTAACTTGGAGCCCGGACACCGCCTCAAAACACAGCAACACACATCGTAAATGCCCACTCTGAGCCATATCCGCATCACAAAAGGTAAGCGCATCATCAGCGAGACGATCCGAATACGGGTCTGTTTGTTTAAACCCGAATGCATGAGAAATTGCAAGTAAACACCACAATTACATATCTGCCACGATACAAGACGGTCTGAATACGTGTCCGAGTGTTCGATCGCTAATGCATGAGAAATGGCAAGTAAACACCATAATTATATATCTGCTACCATGCAAGAGGATCCGAATACGTGTCCGTGTATTTAAACCCTAATGCATGAGAAATGGCCAGTAAACACCATAATTACATATCTGTCATCATACAAGACGGTCCGAATAGATGTCCGAGTGTTCGAACTCTAATGCATGAGAAACGGAAAGCAAACACCATAATTACATATCTACCATCATGCAAGAGGGCTCGAATAAGTGTCCGAGTGTTTAAACCCTAATGCATGAGAAATGGCAAGTAAACACCATAATTATATATCTGCCATCATGCAAGAGGGTCTGAATAAGTGTCCGAGTGTTCGAAACCAAATGTATGAGAAGTGGCTAGTAAACACCATAATTACATATCTGCATCATGCAAGATGATCCGAATACGTGTCCGTGTGTTTTTACACTAATGTATGAGAAATGGCAAGTAAACACCATAATTACATATCTGTCATCACGTAAGAGGGTCCGAATTGGTGTCCGAGTGTTTAAACCCTAATGCATTAGAAATAGCAAGTAAACACCATAATTACATATCTGCCATCATGCAAGCGGGTCAGAATAAGTGTCCGAGTGTTCGAACCCTAATGTATGAGAAATGGCTAGTAACACCATAATTACATATCTGTCATCATGCAAGAGGATCTGAATACGGGACCATTTTTTTAAACCCTAATGCATGAGAAATGGCAAGTAAACACCACAATTACATATCTGCGATCGTGCAAGAGAGTCCGAATAAGTGTACAAGTGTTCGAACGCTAATGCATGAGAAATAGCAGGTAAACACCAGAATTACATATCTACCATCGTGCAAGAGGATCCGGTAAGTGTCCAAGTGTTTAAACCCTAATGCATTGGAAATGGCAAGTAAACACCATAATTACATATCTACCATCATGCAAGAGGGTCTGATAAAGTGTCCGAGTGTTTGAACCCTAATGTACGAGAAATGGCTAGTAAACACCATAATTACATATCTGCCACCATGCAAGAGGATCCGGATACGTGTCCGTTTGTTTAAACCCTAATGCATGAGAAATGGCAAGTAGACACCATAATTATATATCTGTCATCATACAAAACAGTCCGAATTAATGTCCCAGTGTTCGAACGCTAATGCACGAGAAATGGCAAGTAAACACCATAATTACATATCTACCATCGTGCAAGAGGATCCGGATAAGTGTCCAAGTGTTTAAACCCTAATGCATTAGAAATGGCATGTAAACACCATAATTACATATTTGCCATCATACAAGATGGTTCGAATAAATGTCGCAGAGTTCGAACGCTAATGCACGAGAAATGGCAAGCAAACACCATAATTACATATCTGCCATCATGCAAGAGGGTTCGAATAAGTGTCCAAGTGTTTATACCCGAATGCATGAGAAATGGCAACTAAACACCATAATTACATATCTGCCATCGTGCAAGAGGGTCCGAAGAAGTGTACTAGTATTCGAACGCTAATGCCTGAGAAATGGCTAGTAAACACCATAATTACATATCTACCATCATGCAAGAGGGTCCGAATAAGTGTCCAAGTGTTTAAACCCTAATGCATTAGAAATGGCAAGTAAACACCATAATTACGTATTTGCCGTCATGCAAGACGGTCTGATTAAGTGTCCGAGTGTTCGAACCCTAATGTATGAGAAATGGCTTGTGAACGCCATAATTGCATATCTTCCATTATGCAAGAGGATCAGAATACGTGTCCGGGCGTTTAAACCCTAAAGCATGAGAAATGGCAAGTAAACACCATAATTATATATCTGCCATCGTGCAAGACGATCCGAATACGTGTCCGTTTGTTTAAACCCTAATGCATGTGAAATGGCAAGTAAACATCATAATTACATATCTGCCATCATACAAGAAGGTCCGAATAAGTGGCCGAGTGTTCGAACGCTAATGCATGAGAAATGTTAAGTAAACACCATAATTACATATCTGCCATCATGCAAGAGGGGGAATGTGGCCACTTAGAGAAGTCGTAGATCGTTGTCCGCACACATCTTCTTGACTGAAACAATTGCTTTTTCATACTATGCCTCTCGTTTAGAAGGTCCTTCCTAAGTGCTTTGGACAATTACCCTAGCTGAGACTGAGATTCATCATTCTAACCACCAGTGCTGGCATCACTGCTTCATCAAGCTGGAACTCACAAAGATAGAGTAAACTTTCCATCTCTTCAAAGATTTTGTTCCTTTTGTTTAGACCGAAATCAGAAGATTCAGGAATAAGCACAATGGGTTTGGGCTCACTGGTGGGTATCATGTGTTGGCTAGGGTAATGGTTGGTTGTTGGCAAGCTGTGGGTGGGTTTTATGTTATGGAATGGAAATCTATTGCGGCCAGGGAGAGAGTTATTGATATCATTGGGATTTCAGGTGGGGTGATGACTTTGTTGTAAATCAAGTCTTGAATTTCATGGCGAAGGCGAAGGCGAAGGCGAAGGCAAAGGCGAAGGCTAGGGCTAGAGAAAAGGTCGATGTCGAAGGCTAAGGCTAGGGCTAGGGCTAGAGCAAAGGTCGAAGTCGACGACGAGATCAGGTTTCTCTCTCTCTCTCTCTCCCCCCTTTACGATCCCATCTCGGACTGAATCGCGTTTCTCTCCCCATAGAAATGCTATTCTTACACGTTTCTTTCTAGGAAACACAGAATCGAGATTCTGAATCGCCACCTAGTTGCACAATTCCTGCAACTAAGGTCCACCCAATACTTCGCCACCACCACCCTCCTCCATAACTGCTCCATCTCCACAGCAAAACGCCACAACCATTTACCTAAAAGAGCCCAATTAAAACCACCAACCTCTTGATACCCAAACCCCCCTTCTTAGGAATACAAATCCTATCCCAAGCCACCAAATGATAATGAAAACTCTCCCCTCCACCACCCCACCAAAAATCCTGTTGCAACTATTTCAACCGACTAGAAACCGTCATAGGAATCACATGCAACAACATAAAGTATGTCGGAATACTAGAGAGGACACTCCTAATCAATGTTAGCCGCCCTCCTTTAGCCAAATACTGCTGCTTCCACCTTGCCAATATTCACTGCACTCTATCTACCAACCCATCTCACACCCCTTTCGCCTTAAAAGCAGCCCCCAAAGGAAGTCCTAAATAGGAAACTGGTAACTGAGCCACCTTACACCCCAAAATAGCGACCAATACCGAAAGTCGTACCACCTCACCCACAAGAATTAATTTTGACATTGCCAAATTAACTTGGAGCCCTGACACCGCGTCAAAACACAGCAACACACATCGTAAATGCCCACTCTAAGCCGTATCCGCATCACAAAAGGTAAGCGCATCATCAGTAAGAGGATCCGAATACGGGTCTGTTTGTTTAAACCCTAATGCTTGAGAAATGGCAAGTAAACACCATAATTACATATCTGCCATGATACAAGACGGTCTGAATACGTGTCCGAGTGTTCGATCGCTAATGCATGAGAAATGGCAAGTAAACACCATAATTACATATCTGCCACCATGCAAGAGGATCCGAATACGTGTCCGTGTGTTTAAACCCTAATGCATGAGAAATGGCAAGTAAACACCATAATTACATATCTACCATCGTGCAAGAGGATCCGGATAAGTGTCCAAGTGTTTAAACCCTAATGCATTAGAAATGGCATGTAAACACCATAATTACATATTTGCCATCATACAAGATGGTTCGAATAAATGTCGCAGAGTTCGAACGCTAATGCACGAGAAATGGCAAGTAAACACCATAATTACATATCTGCCATCATGCAAGAGGGTTCGAATAAGTGTCCAAGTGTTTATACCCGAATGCATGAGAAATGGCAACTAAACACCATAATTACATATCTGCCATCATGCAAGAGGGTCTGAATGAGTGTCCAAGTGTTCGAGCCCTAATGTATGAGAAATGGCCAGTAAACAACATAATTGCATATCTGCCATCATGCATGATGATCCGAATACGTGTCGGTGTGTTTTAACCCGAATGTACGAGAAATGGCAAGTAAACACCATAATTACATATCTGGCATCACGTAAGAGGGTCCGAATAAGTGTCCGAGTGTTTAAACCCTAATGCGTGAGAAATGGCAAGTAACACTATAATTACATATCTGCCATCATATAAGAGGGTTTGAATAAGTGTCCCACAATTCGAACCCTAATGCATGAGAAATGGCTAGTAAACACCATAATTATATATCTGCCATCATGCAAGAGGATCCGAATAAGTGTCCGTGTGTTCAAACCCTAATGCATGAGAAATGGCAAGTAAACACCGTAATTACATATCTGGCATCATGCAAGAGGTCAGAATATGTGACTGAGCGTTCGAACCCTAATGTATGAGAAATAGCGAGTAAACACCATAATTATATATCTACCATCACGCAAAAGGATTCGATTACGTGTCTGTGTGTTTACACCCTAATGCATGAGAAATGGCAAGTAAACACCACAATTACATATCTACCATCATGCAAGAGGATCCGAATAAGTGTCCAAGTGTTTAAACTCTAATGCATTAGAAATGGCATGTAAACACCCTAATTACATATCTGCCATCATGCAAATGGATCTGATTAAGTGTTCGAGTGTTCGAACCCCAATGTATGAGAAATGGCATGTAAACACCATAATTACATATCTGCCGTCATGCAAGATGATCCGAATACGTGTCAGTGTGTTTTAACCATAATGCATGAGAAATGGCAAGTAAACACCATTTTTTGGGTGAGTAAGTTATAAAATAAAGACCATAATTACATATCTGCCATCATGCAAGGGGATCCAATTTCGTGTCCATGTGTTTAAACCCTAATGCATGAGAAATGGCAAGTAAACACCATAATTACATATCTGCCATGATACTAGACGGTCCGAATAAGTGTCCAAGTGTTTAAACCCTAATGCATTAGAAACGGCAAGTAAACACCATAATTACACATCTGCCACCATGCAAGAGGATCTGATTAAGGGTCTGAGTGTTCAATACCCAATGTATGAGAAATGGCTTGAAAATACCATAATTACATATTTGCCATCGTGCAAGATGATCTGAATACGTGTCGGTGTTTTTAAACCCTAATGCATGAGAAATGGCAAGTAAACACCATAATTACATATCTACCGTCAAGCTAGAGGGTCCGAATAAGTGTCCGTGGGTTCGAACCATGATGCCTGTGAAATGGAAAGTAAACACCATATTTACATATCGGCGATCATGCAAGAGGGTTAGAATAAATGTCCGAGTGTTTAAACCCTAATGCATGAGAAATGGCAAGTAGACACCATAATGACGTATCTGCCATCATGCAAGAGGGTCTGAATAAGTGTCCGAGTGTTCAAACCCAAATGTATGAGAAGTGGCTAGTAAAAACCATAATTAGATATCTGCCATCATGCAAGATGATCTGATTACATGTCCGTGTGTTTTTACCCTAATGTATGAGAAATGGCAAGTAAACACCATAATTACCTATCTGCCATCACGTAAGAGGGTCCGAATAAGTGTCCGAGTGTTTCAACCCTAATGCGTTAGAAATGGCAAGTAAACACCATAATTACATATCTGCCATCATGCAAGAAGGTCTAAATAAGTGTCCGAGTGTTCGAACCCTAATGTATGAGAAATGGCTAGTAACACAATAATTAAATATTTGTCATCATGCTAGAGGATCCGAATACGGGTCCGTTTGTTTAAACCCTAATGCATGAGAAATGGAAAGTAAACACCACAATTACATATTTGCTATCGTACAAGAGGGTCCGAATAAGTGTACTAGTGTTCGAAGGCTAATGCATGAGAAATAGCAAGTAAACAACATAATTACATATCTACCATCGTGCAAGAGGATCCGAATAAGTGTCCAAGTGTTTAAACCGTAATGCATTAGAAATGGCAAGTAAACACCATAATTTCATATCTGCCATCATGCAAGAGGGTCTCAAAAAGTGTCCGAGTGATCGAACCCTAATGTATCAGAAATGGCTAGTAAACACCAAAATTACATATCTGCCATCATGCAACAGGATCCGAATATGTGTCCGTTTGTTTAAACCCTAATGCATGAGAAATGGCAAATAAACACCATAATTATATATCTGTCATCATACAAGACGGTCCAAATAAATGTCCCAGTGTTCGAATGCTAATGCAAAAGAAATGGCAAGTAAACACCAAAATTACATATCTGCCATCATGCAAGAGGGTTCGAACAAATGTCCAAGTGTTAAAACCCTAATGCATGAGATCTGGCAACTAAACACCACAATTACATATCTGCCATCACGCAAGAGGGTCTGAATAAGTGTCCGAGTGTTCGAACCCTAACGTATGAGAAATGTCTAGTAAACACCATAATTACATATCTGTCATCATGTATGATGATCCGAATATGTGTCCGTGCGTTTTAACCCAAATGTATGAGAAATGGCATTTAAACACCATAATTACATATCTGCCATCACGTAAGAGGGTCCGAATAAGTGTCAGAGTGTTTAAACTCTAATGCGTGAGAAATGGCAAGTAACAACCATAATTACATATCTTCCATCGTGCAAGAGGGTTTGAATAAGTGTCCGAGTGTTCGAACCCTAATGTATGAGAAATGGCTAGTAAACACAATAATTACATATCTGCCAACATGCAAAAGGATCCGAATACAGGTCCTTTTGTTTAAACCCTAATGCATGAGAAATGGCAGGTAAACAACATAATTACATATCTGCCATGATACAAGACGATCTGAATTAATGTCCGAGTGTTCGATCGCTAATGCATGAGAAAGGGCAAATAAACACCATAATTACATATCTGCCACCATGCCAGAGGATCCGAATACGTGTCCGTGTGTTTAAACCCTAATGCATGAGAAATGACAAGTAAACAACATAATTACATATCTGTCTTCATGCGAGAGGGTCCGAATAAGTGACCGAGTGTTCGAACCCTAATGTATGAGAAATGGCTAGTAAATGCCATAATTACATATCTGCCATCATGCAAGAGGATCAGAATACAGATCCGTTTGTTTAAACCCTAATGCATGAGAAATGGCAAGTAAACAATTACATATCTGCCATGATACTAGACGGTCCGAATAAGTGTCCGAGTGTTCGATCGCTAAGCATGAGAAATGGCAAGTAAACGCCATAATTACATATCTGCCATCATGCAAGAAGATCCGAATACGTGTCCGTGTGCTTAAGCCGTAATGCATGAGAAATAGCAAGTAAACACCATAATTACATATTTGTCATCATGCAAGATGGTCCGAATAAGTGACCGAGCGTTCGAACCCTAATGTATGAGAAATGGCTAGTAAACACCATAATTACATATCTGCCATCATGCAAGAGGATCCGAATACGAGTCCGTGTGTTTAAACCCTAATGCATGAGAAATGGCAAGTAAACACCCTAATTACATATCTGCCATTGTGCAAGAGCGTCCGAATAAGTGTACTAGTGATCGAACGCTAATGCATGAGAAATGGCAAGTAAACACCATAATTACATATCTACCATCATGCAAGAGGGTCCGAATAAGTGTCCAAGTGTTTAAACCCTAATGCATTAGAAATGGCAGGTAAACACCATAATTAAATATCTGCCGTCATGCAAGACGGTCTGATGAAGTGTCCAAGTGTTCGAACCCTAATGTATGAGAAATGCTTGTAAACGCCATAATTACATATCTTTCTTTATGCAAGAGGATCTGTATACGTGTTCGCGCGTTTAAACCCTAATACATGAGAAATGGCAAGTAAACACCATATTTACATATCTCCCATCGTGCAAGAGGATCCGAATACGTGTCTGTTTATTTAAACCCTACTGCATGAGAAATGGCAAGTAAACACCATAATTACATATCTGCCGTCATGCAAGACGGTCTGATGAACTGTCCGAGTGTTCGAACCCTAATGTATGAGAAATGGCTTGTAAACGCCATAATTACATATCTTCCGTTATGCAAGAGGATCTGTATACGTGTTCGTGCGTTTAAACCCTAATGCATGAGAAATGACAAGTAAACACCATAATTACATATCTGCCATCATACAAGACGGTCCGAATAAGTGGCCGAGTGTTCGAACGCTAATGCATGAGAAATGTTATGTAAACACCATAATTACATATCTGCCATCATGCAAGAGGGGTAATGTGGCCACTTAGAGAAGTCGTAGATTAGGAGCGCTTATGTATTACTTTTATTAATTATATTTTATTGATTATAATAAATAATAAATAATAAATTATGTTAAAATAAATATAAAAAAATAAAAATTAGATGCTTTATTTTATAAATTTTTAAAGATTTTTTAAATTATATTATTTAAATAGATTTCTTTTAAATAATTAGATGATTTATTTTATTTATTATATGTTAAATAGATTTCTTTTATTTTAGATGTTTTATCTTAATATATATATAACTTATATTATATAGATCGTGAGAAGGTCAGAAAGAGAGAGAGCGAGTGAGAGAGAGAGAGAAGGCAAAGACGAAGGCGATCGCAGGCAAAGATGAATGCGATCGCAAACAGATCAAAGGCGAGAGCGAAGGTCGACGTCGATGGTGATGGCGAAGGCAAAGGCGAAGGCGAAGGCAAAGGCAAAGGCAAAGGCAAAGGCGAAGGCTAGGTCTAGAGAAAAGGTCGATGTCGAAGGCTAGGGCTAGGGCTAGAGCAAAGGTCAAAGTCGACGGCGAGATCAGGTTTCTCTCCCTCTCTCTCTCTCTCTCTCCTTTACGATCCCTTCTCGGACTGAATCGCGTTTGTCTCTCCATAGAAATGCTATTCTTACACGTTTCTTTCTAGGAAACACGGAATCACGATTCTGAATCACCACCTAGTTGCACAATTCCTGCAACTAAGGTCCACCCAATACTTCGCCACCACCACCCTCCTCCATAACTGCTCCATCTCCACAGCAAAACAACACAACCATTTACCTAAAAGAGCCCAATTAAAACCCACCAACCTCTTGACACCCAAACCCCCCCTCTTCTTAGGAATACAAATCCTATCCCAAGCCACCAAATGATAATGAAAACTCTCCCCTCCACCACCCCGTAAAAAATCCTATTGCAACTATTTCAGCTGACTAGCAACCGTCACAGGAATCACATGCAACGACATAAAGTATGTCGGAATACTAGAGAAGACACTCCTAATCAACGTTAGCCGCCCTCCCTTAGCCAAATACTGTTGCTTCCACCTCGTCAATATTCACTGCACTCTATCTACCACCCCATCTCACACCCCTTTCGCCTTAAAAGCAGCCCCCAAAGGAAGTCCTAAATTGGAAACTGGTAACTAAGCCACCTTATAACCCAAAATAGCGACCAATACCAAAATTCGTACCACCTCACCCACAAGAATTAATTTTGACTTTGCCAAATTAACTTGGAGCCCTGACACCGCCTCAAAACACAGCAACACACATCGTAAATGCCCACACTAAGCCGTATTCACATCACAAAAGGTAAGCGCATCATCAGCAAGAGGATCCGAATACGGGTCCGTTTGTTTAAACCCTAATGCATGAAAAATGGCAAGTAAACACCATAATTACATATCTGCCATGATACAAGACGGTCTGAATACGTGCCCGAGTGTTCGATCGGTAATGCAAGAGAAATGGCAAGTAAACACCATAATTACATATCTGCCACCATGCAAGAGGATCCGAATACGTGTCCGTGTGTTTAAACCCTAATGCATGAGAAATGGCCAGTAAACACCATAATTACATATCTGTCATCATACAAGATGGTCCGAATAAATGTCCGAGTGTTCGAACGCTAATGCATCAGAAATGGCAAGTAAACACCATAATTACATATCTGCCATCATGCAAGAGGGATCGAATAAGTGTCCGAGTGTTTAAACCCTAATGCATGAGAAATGGCAAGTAAACACCATAATTACATATCTGCCATCGTGGAAGAGGGTCGGAATAAGTGTCCGAGTGTTCGAACCCAAATGTATGAGAAGTGGCTAGTAAACACCATAATTACATATCTGCCATCATGCAAGATGATCCGAATAGGTGTCCGTGTGTTTTTACCCTAATGTATGAGAAATGGCCAGTAAACACCATAATTACATATCTGTCATCACGTAAGAGGGTCCGAATAGGAGTCCGAGTGTTTAAACCCTAATGCGTTAGAAATGGCAAGTAACACCATAAGTACATATCTGCCATCATGCAAGACGGTCTGAATAAGTGTCCGAGTGTTCGAACACTAATGTATGAGAAATGGCTAGTAACACCATAATTACATATCTGTCATCATGCAAAAGGATCTGAATACGGGTCCGTTTGTTTAAAGCATAATGCATGAGAAATGGCAAGTAAACACCCCAATTACATATCTGCTATCGTGCAAGAGGGTCCAAATAAGTGTACAAGTGTTCGAATGCAAATGCATGAGAAATAGCAAGTAAACAGCATAATTACATATCTACCATTGTGCAAGAAGATCCAAATAAGTGTCCAAGTGTTTAAACCCTAATGCATTGGAAATTGCAAGTAAACACCATAATTACATATCTATCATCATGTAAGAGGGTCTGATAAAATGTCCGAGTGTTCGAACCCTAATGTACGAGAAATGGCTAGTAAACACCATAATAACATATCTACCATCATGCAAGAGGATCCGATTACGTGTCCGTTTGTTTAAACCCAAATGCGTGAGAAACGGCAAGTAAACACCATAATTATATATCTGTCATCATACAAAACGGTCCGAAATAATGTCCCAGTGTTCAAACGCTAATGCACGAGAAATGGCAAGTAAACACCATAATTACATATCTACCACCGTGCAAGAGGATCCGGATAAGTGTCCAAGTGTTTAAACCCTAATGCATTAGAAATGGCAAGTAAATACCATAATTACATATCTGCCATCATACAAGATGGTCCGAATAAATGTCCCAGTGTTCGAACGCTAATGCACGAGAAATGGCAAGTAAACACCATAACTACATATCTGCCATCATGCAAGAGGGTTCAAATAAGTGTCCAAGTGTTTAAACTCGAATGCATGAGAAATGGCAACTAAACACCATAATTACATATCTGCCATCATGCAAAAGGGTCTGAATAAGTGTCCAAGTGTTCGAACCCTAATGTATGAGAAATGGCCAGTAAACACCCTAATTATATATCTGCCATCATGCATGATGATCCGAATACATGTCCATGTGTTTTAACTCGAATGTATGAGAAATGGCAAGTAAACACCATAATTACATATTTGCTGTCACGTATGAGAAATGGCAAGTAACACTATAATTACGTATCTACCATCATGTAAGAGGGTTTGAATAAGTGTCCCACTGTTCATACCCCAATGTATGAGAAATGGCTAGTAAACACCATAATTACATATCTGCCATCATGGAGGAGGATCAGAATACGGCTCCGTTTGTTTAAACCCTAATGCATGAGAAATGGCAAGTAAACACCATAATTACATATCTATCATCATACAAGACGGTCTGAATGAGTGTCCGAGTGTTCGATCGCTAATGCATGAGAAATGGCAAGTAAACACCATAATTACATATCTGCCACCATGCAAGAGAATCCGAATACGTGTCCGTGTGTTTAAACCCTAATGCATGAGAAATGGCAAGTAAACAACATAATTACATATCTGCCATCATGCAAGAGGGTCCGAATAAGTGACCGAGTGTTCGAACCCTAATGTATGAGAAATGGCTAGTAAATGGCATAATTACATATTTGCCATCATGCAAGAGGATCCGAATACGGGTCCGTTTGTTTGAGCCCTATTGCGTGAGAAATGGCAAGCAAACCCCATAATTACATATCTGCCATGATACCAGGCGGTCCGAATAAGTGTCCGAGTGTTCGATCGCTAAGCATGAGAAATGGCAAGTAAACACCATAATTACATATCTGCCTTCATGCAAGAAGATCCGAATACGTGTCCGTGTGTTTAGACCCTAATACATGAGAAATGCAAGTAAACACCATAATTACATATCTACCATCATGCAAGAGGATCTGAATATGTGTCCGTGCGTTTAAACCCTAATGCATGAGAAATGGCAAGTAAACACCATAATTACATATCTGCCATCATGCAAGAGGGTCCGAATAAGTGACCGAGCGTTCGAACCCTAATGTATGAGAAATGGCTTGTAAACACCATAATTACATATCTGCCATCATGTAAGAGGATTCGAATATGTGTCCGTGTGTTTAAACCCTAATGCATGAGAAATGGCAAGTAAACCCCATAATTACATATCTGCCATGATACCAGGCGGTCCGAATAAGTGTCTGAGTGTTCGATCGCTAAGCATGAGAAATGGCAAGTAAACACCATAATTACATATCTGCCTTCATGCAAGAAGATCCGAATACGTGTCCGTGTGTTTAAACTCTAATGCTTGAGAAATGGCAAGTAAACACCGTAATTACATATCTGCCATCATGCAAGAGGGTCCGAGTAAGTGACGGGCTGTGTAGGAGGTTTTGTGTGCATTTTGGTGTATCGTGTAATAGGTTTTTGAGCAACTTCGGTAGGATAGGCCTCTATTGGCTCCTCCTTATGGTCCTTTTTGGGATGCTATTTGTGTATGATATTTATTTTGTTACTGATGCCTATCCCTACGGGTTGTGTAGGGAGGTTTTGTTGTTGTGGTGGTGCTTTATTGGCTGCTGGCTTTGTCTTTTGTACAAAGCCCCTATCCATCATAAGATATGGCTTTTGTACAGACAGATTTGCTAGTATTCAATTTGCTCCCCTGATCTCCAGATGTAGGTCCATAGGCTAGGTATAGTGTTTTATTTGTCTTGTGTTTCTTGGGCTTCGGTGACTTTGTGCCGAGGTTCGTGCTGTTGTTTTGTTGTCAGGGCCTGGGGTATGCCCCTTGTATTCTTGTAAATACTTCTGTTTTATTTATTTCTTATTCACCAAAAAAAAAAACACCATAATTACATATCTGCCATCCTCCAAGAGGGTCTGAATAAGTGACCGAGCATTCGAACCCCAATGTAAGAGAAATCGCTAGTAAAAACCATAATTACATATCTACCATCGTGCAAGAGGATCCGAATACGTGTCCGTGGGTTTAAACCGTAATGCATGAGAAATGGCAAGTAAACACCATAATTACATATCTGCCATCGTGCAAGAGGGTTCGAATAAGTGTACTAGAGTTCGAACGCTAGTGCATGAGATACCGCATGTAAACACCATAATTACATATCTACCATCATGCAAGAGGGTCCGAATAAGTGTCCAAGTGTCTAAACCCTAATGTATTACAAATGGCAAGTAAACACCATAATTACATATCTGCCATCATGCAAGACGGTCTGATTAAGTCTCCGAGTGTTCGAGCCGTAATGTATGAGAAATGGCTAGTAAACACAATAATTACATATCGGCCATTATGCAAGAGGATCTGAATACGTGTCCGTGCGTTTTAACGGTAATGCATGAGAAATGGCAAGTAAACAACATAGTTGCATATCTACCATCGTGCAGTGGATCCGAATACGTGTCCATTTGTTTAAACCCTAATGCATGTGAAATGGCAAGTAAACACCATAATTACATATCTGCCATCATACAACACGGTCCAAAAAAGTAGCCGACTGTTCGAATGCTAATGCATGAGAAATGTTAAGCAAACACCATAATTACATATCTGCCATCTTGCAAGAGGGTTCGAATAAGTGTCCGAGTGTTTAAACCCTAATGCTTGAGAAATGGCAAGTAAACACCATAATTACATATCTGCCATAGTGCAAGAGGGTCTGAATAAGTGTCCGAGTGTTCGAACCCTAATGTATGAGAAATGGCTAGCAAACACCGTAATTACATATCTGTCATCATGCAAGAGGATCCAAATACGTGTCCGTGTGTTTAAACTCTAATTCATGAGAAATGGCAAGTAAACACCATAATTACATATCTGCCATCGTGCAAGTGGGTCCGAATAAGTGTACTAGTGTTCGAACGCTAATGAATGAGAAATGACAAGTAAACACCATAATTACATATCTACCATCACGCAAGAGGGTCTGAATAAGTGTCCAAGTGTTTAAACCCTAATGCATTAGAAATGGCAAGTGAACACCATAATTACATATCTGCCATCATGCAAGAGGGTCTGTTTAAGTGTTCGTGTGTTCGAACCCTAATGTATGAAAAATGGCTAGTAAACATCATAATTACATATCTGTCATCGTGCAAGAGGATCCGAATACGTCTCCATTTGTTTAAACCCTAATGCATCTGAAATGGCAAGTAAACACCATAATTAGAAATCTACCGTCACGTAAGAGAGTCCGAATAAGTGTTCAAGTGTTTAACCCGTAATGCATTAGAAATCGCAAGTGAACACCATAATTACGTATCTGCCATCATGCAAGAGGGTCTGATTAAATGTCCATGTGTTCGAACCCTAATGTATGAGAAATGGCTAGTAAACACCATAATTATATATCTGCCATCGTGCAAGAGGATCCTAATACGTATCCTTTTGTTTAAACCCAAATGGATGAGAAATGACAAGTAAACACCATAATTACATATCTTCCATCATACAAGACGGTCCGAATAAATGTCCGAATGTTCGAACGCTAATGCATGAGAAATGGCAAGTAAACACCATAATTACATATCTGCCATCGTGCAATAGGGTTCGAATAAGTGTCCGAGTGTTTATACCCTAATGCTTGAGAAATGGCAAGTAAACACCATAATTACATATCTGCCATAATGCAATAGGGTTTGAATAAGTGTCCGAGAGATCGAACCCTAATGTATCAGAAATGACTAGTAAACCACATAATTAAATATCTGCTATCATGCAAGATAATCTGATTACGTGTCCGTGTGTTTAAACCCTAATGCATGAAAAATGGCAAGTAAACACCATAATTAGATGTCTGCCATGATAAAAGGCGGTCCGAATAAGTGTCCGAGTGTTCGATCGCTAATGCATGAGAATTGGCAAGTAAACACCATAATTACATATCAGCCATCATGCAAGGGGATCCGATTACGTGTCCGTGTGTTTAAACCCTAATGCATGAGAAATGGAAAGTAAACACCATAATTACATATCTTCCATCATGCAAGGGGTCCGAATAAGTGACCAAGTGTTCGAACCCAAATGTATGAGAAATGGCTAGTAAACGCCATAATTACATATCTGCCATCATGCAAGAGGATCTGAATACGTGTCCGTGTGTTTAAACCCTAACTCATGAGAAATGGCAAGTAGACACCATAATTACATATCTGCTATCCTGCAAGAGGGTCCGAATAAGTGCCCTAGTGTTCGAACGCTAATGCATAAGAAATGGCAAGTAAACACCATAATTACATATCTACCCTCGTGCAAGAGTATCCGAATAAGTATCCAAGTGTTTAAACCCAAATGCATTTGAAATGGCAAGTAAACACAATAATTACATATCTGCCATCAAGCAAGAGTGTTCGAATAAGTGTCCGAGTGTATAAACCCTAACGCATGAGAAATGGCAGGTAAACATAATAATTACATATCTGCCATAATGCAAGAGGGTCTGAATAAGTATCCGAGTGTTCGAACCATAATGTATGTGAAATGGCTAGTAAACACCATAATTACATAGCTTTCATCATGCAAGATGATCCAATTACGTGTCCGTGTGTTTAAACCCTAATGCATGAGAAATGGCAAGTAAACACCATAATAACATTTCTACCGTGATACAAGACGGTCCGAATAACTGTCCGAGTGTTCGATCGCTAATGCATGAGAAATGGCAAGTAAACACCACAATTACATATCTACCATCATGGAAGAGGGTTCGAATAAGTGTCCAAGTGTTTAAACCCTAATGCATTAGAAATGGCAGGTAAACACCATAATTACATTTCTGCCATCATGCAAGAGGGTCTGATTAAGTGTCCGAGTGTTCGAACCCTAATGTATGAGAAATTGCTAGTAAACACCATAATTGCATATCTGTCATTATATAAGATGATCTGAATACGTGTCCGTGTGTTTAAACCCTAATGCATGAGAAATGGCATGTAAACACCATAATTGCATATCTACCATCGTGCAAGAGGATTCGAATACGTGTCCGTTTGTTTAAACCCTAATGCATGTGAAATGGCAACCGAACACCACAATTACATATCTGCCATCATACAAGACGGTCCGAATAAGGGGCCGAGTGTTCGAAAGCAAATGCATGAGAAATGTTAAGTAAACACCATAATTACATATCTGCCATCTTGCAAGAGGGTTCGAATAAGTGTCCGAGTGTTTGAACCCTAATGCATGAGAAATGGCAAGTAAACACCATAATTACATATTTGCCATAATGCAAGACGGTCTGAATAAGTGTCCGAGTGTTCGAACCCTAATGTATGAGAAATGGCTAGCAAACACCATAATTACATATCGGCCATAATGCAAGAGGATCCGAATACGTGTCCGTGTGTTTAAACTCTAATTCATGAGAAATGGCAAGTAAACACCATAATTACATATCTGCCATGATACAGGACGGTCCGAATAAGTGTCTGAGTATTCGATCGCTAATGCATGAGAAATGGCAAGTAAACACGATAATTACATATCTGCCATCATGCAAGGGGATCCAAATACGATTGTGTAAACCCTAATGCATGAGAATGGCAAGTAAACACCATAATTACATATCTGCCATCATGCAAGAGGGTCTGAATAGGAGTCCGAGTGTTCGAACCCTAATGTATGAGAAATGGCTAGAAACACCATAATTACATATCTGTCATCATCCAAGAGGATCTGAATACGGGTCCGTTTGTTTAAACCCAATGCATGAGAAATGGCAAGTAAACACCACAATTACATATTTGTTTAAACCCTAATGCATTGGAAATGGCAAGTAAACACCATAATTACATATCTACCATCATGCAAGAGGGTCAGATAAAGTGTCCGAGTGTTCGAACTATAATGTATGAGAAATGGCTAGTAAACACCATAATTACATATCTTCCATCATGCAAGAGGATCCGAATTCGTCTCCGTTTGTTTAAACCCTAATGCATGAGAAATGGCAAGTAAACACCATAATGATATATCTGTCGTGATACAAAACGGTCCGAATTAATGTCCCAGTGTTCGAACGCTAATGCATAAGAAATGACAAGTAGTCACCATAATTACATATCTGCCATAATGCAAGAGGGTTTGAATAAGTGTCCGAGTGTTCGAACCCTAATGTATGAGAAATGGCTAGCAAACACCGTAATTACATATCTGCCATCATGCAAGAGGATCCGAATACGTGTCCGTGTGTTTAAACTCTAATTCATGAGAAATGGCAAGTAAACACCATAATTTCATATCCGCCATCGTGCAAGAGGGTCCGAATAAGTGTACTTGTGTTCGAATGCTAGTGCATGAGAAACGGAAAGTAAACACCAAAATTACAAATCTAACGTCACGCAAGAGAGTCCGAATAAGTGTACAAGTGTTTAAACCCTAATGCATTAGAAATCGCAAGTGAACACAATAATTACATATCTGCCATCATGCAGGAGGGTTTGATTAAGTGTCCATGTGTTTGAACCCTAATGTATGAGAAATGGCTAGTAAACACGATAATTATATATCTGCCATCGTGTAAGAGGATCCGAATACGTGTCCGTTTGTTTAAACCCTAATGCA
The DNA here is from genome assembly GCF_004153795.1 of Camellia sinensis. Classification (NCBI taxonomy): domain Eukaryota; kingdom Viridiplantae; phylum Streptophyta; class Magnoliopsida; order Ericales; family Theaceae; genus Camellia; species Camellia sinensis. Next base: position 1,050,409 of record NW_021025015.1, read on the forward strand.
TGAGAAATGGCAGGTAAACACCCTAATTACATAACTGCCATCATGCAAGGAGATCCGATTACGTGTCCGTGTGTTTAAACCCTAATGCATGAGAAATGGCAAGTAAACACCGTAATTACATATCTTCCATCATGCAATTGGGTTCGAATAAGTGTTCGAGTGTTTAAACCCTAATGCATGAGAAATGGCAAGTAAACACCATAATTACATATTTGCCATAATGCAAGAGGGCCTGAACAAGTGTCCGAGAGTTCGAACCCTAATGTATCAGAAATGGCTAGTAAACCACATAATTACATATCTGCCATCATGCAAGATAATCTGATTACGTGTCCGTGTGTTTAAACCCTAATGCATGAGGAATGGCAAGTAAACACCATAATTAGATATCTGCCATGATACGAGGCGGTCCAAATAAGCGTCCGAGTGTTCGATCGCTAATGCATGAGAAATGGCAAGTAAGCACCATAATTACATATCAGCCATCATGCAAGGGGATCCGATTATGTGTCTGTGTGTTTAAACCCTAATGCATGAGAAATGGCAAGTAAACACCATAATTACATATCTGCCATCATGCAAGGGGGTCCGAATAAGTGACCGAGTGTTCGAACCCAAATGTATGAGAAATGGCTAGTAAACAACATAATTACATATCTGCCATCTTGCAAAAGGATCTGAATACGTGTCCGTGTGTTTAAACCCTAATGCATGAGAAATGGCAAGTAAACACCATAATTACATATCTGCCATCGTGCAAGAGGGTCCGAATAAGTGTACTAGTGTTCGATCGCTAATGCATGAGAAATGGCAAGTAAACACCATATTTACATATCTACCCTCGTGCAAGAGTATCCAAATAAGTGTCCAAGTGTTTAAACACTAATGCATTAGAAATGGCAAGTAAACACCATAATTACATATCTGCCATCGTGCAAGAGGGTTCGAATAAGTGTCCAAGTGTTTAAACCCTAACGCATGAGAAATGGCAGGTAAACATCATAATTACATATCTGCCATAATGCAAAAGGGTCTGAATAAGTGTCCGAGTGTTCGAACCCTAATGTGTGAGAAATGGCTAGTAAACACCACAATTACATATCTGTCATCATGCAAGATGATCCAATTACGTGTCCGTGTGTTTAAACCCTAATGCATGAGAAATGGCAAGTAAACACCATAATAACATATCTACCATGATACAAGACGGTCCGAATAAGTGTCCGACTGTTCGATTGCTAATGCATGAGAAATGGAAGTAAAAACCACAATTACATATCTACCATCATGAAAGAGGTTTCAAATAAGTGTCCAAGTGTTTAAATCCTAATGCATTAGAAATGGCAGGTAAACACCTTAATTACATATCTGCCATCATGCAAGAGGGTCTGATTAAGTGTCCGAGTGTTCGAACCCTAATGGATGAGAAATTGCCAATAAATACCATAATTGCATATCTGCCATCATGTAAGATGATCAGAATACGTGTCCGTGTGTTTAAACCCTAATGCATGAGAAATGGCAAGTAAACACGATAATTACATATCTGCCATTATGCAGGAGGATTGAATACGTTTCCGTGCGTTTAAACCCTAATGCATGAAAAATGGCAAGTAAACAACATAATTACATATATGCCATCATGCAAGAGGGTTCGAATAAGAGTCCGAGTGTTTAAACCCTAAGAATGAGAAATGGCAAGTAAACACCATAATTACATATCTGCCATAATGCAAGAGGGTCTAAATAAGTGTCCGAGTGCTCGAACCCTAATGTATGAGAAATGTCTAGTAAATACCATAATTACATATCTGCCATCATGCAAGATGATCCGATTACGTGTCCGTGTGTTCAAACCCTAATGCATGAGAAAGGGCAAGTAAACACCATAATTACATATCTGCCATGATACAGGACGGGCCGAATAAGTGTCCGAGTATTCGATCGCTAATGCAAGAAAAATGGCAAGTAAACACCATAATTACATATCTGACATCATGCAAAGGGATCTGAATATGTGTCTGTGTGTTTAAACCCTAATGCATGAGAAATGGCAAGTAAACACCATAATTACATATCTGTCATAATGCAAGAGGGTCTGAATAAGTGTCCGAGTGTTCGAACCCTAATGTATGAGAAATGGCTAGCAAACACCATAATTACAAATCTGCCATCATGCAAGAGGATCCGAATACGTGTCCGTGTGCTTAAACCCTAATGCATGAGAAATGGCAAGTAAACACCATAATTACGTATCTGCCATCATGCAAGAGGGTCCGAATAAGTGTACTAGTGTTCGAACGCTAATGCATGAGAATGGCAAGTAAACACCATAATTACATATCTACCATCACGCAAGAGGGTCCGAATAAGTGTCCAAGTGTTTAAACGCTAATGCATTAGAAATGGCAAGTGAACACGATAATTACATATCTGCCATCATGCAAAAGGGTCTGATTAAGTGTCCGTGTGTTCGAACGCTAATGTATGAGAAATGGCTAGTAAACATCATAATTACATATCTGCCATCATGCAAGAGGATCCGAATACGTGTTCGTTTGTTTAAACCCTAATGCATGTGAAATGGCAAGTAAACACCATAATTACATATCTGCCATCTGCAAGAGGGTCCGAATAAGTGTCCTAGTGTTCGAACGCTAATGCATGAGAATGTCAAGTAAACACCATAATAACATATCTACCGTCACGCAAGAGGGTCCGAATAAGTGTCCACGTGCTTAAACCCCAATGCATTAGAAATGGCAAGTGAACACCAAAATTACATATCTGTCATCATGCAAGAGGGTTTGATTAAGTGTCCGTGTGTTCGAACCATAATGTATGAGAAATGGCTATCAAACACCATAGTTATATATCTGCCATCGTGCAAGAGGATCCGAATACGTGTCCGTTTCATTAAACCCTAGCGCATAAGAAATGGCAAGTAAACACCATAATTACATATCTGTCATCATACATGACGGTCCGAATAAATGTCCGAGTGTTCGAACGCGAATGCATGAGAAATGGCAAGTAAACACCATAATTACGTATCTGCCATCATGCAAGAGGGCTCAAATAAGTGTCCGAGTGTTTAAACCCTAATGCATGAGAAATGGCAAGTAAACACCATAATTAAATATCTGCCATAATACAAGAGGGTCTGAATACGTGTTCGAGTGTTCGAACCCTAATGTATGAGAAATGGCTAGTAAACAACATAATTACATATCTGCCATCATGCAAGATAATCCGATTACGTGTCCGTGTGTTTAAACCGTAATGCATGAGAAATGCCATGTAAACACCGTAATTAGATATCTACCATGATACAAGACCGTCCGAATAAGTGTCCGAGTGTTCGATCGCTAATGTATGAGAAATGTCAAGTAAACACCCTAATTACATATCTGCCATCATGCAAGGGGATCCGATTACGTGTCTGTGTGTTTAAACCCTAATGCATGGGAAATGGCAAGTAAACACCATAATTACATATCTGCCCTTATGCAAGAGGGTTCGAATAAGTGTCCGAGTGTTTAAACCCTAATGCATGAGAAATGGCAAGTAAACACCATAATTACATATCTGTCGTAATGCAAGAGGGTCTGAATAAGTGTCCAAGTGTTCGAACCCTAATGTATGAGAAATGGCTAGTAAACAAAATAATTACATATCTTCCATCATGCAAGATATTCTAATTACGTGTCCGTGTGCTTAAACCCTAATGCATGAGAAATGGCAAGAAAACACCATAATTGGATATTTGCCATGATACAAGACGGTTCGAATAAGTGTCCGAGTGTTCGATCGCTAATGCATGAGAAATGGCAGGTAAACACCCAAATTACATATCTGCCATCATGCAAGGGGATCCGATTATGTGTCCGTGTGTTTAAACCCTAATGCATGAGAAATGGCAAATAAACACCATAATTACATATCTGCCATCAAGCAAGAGGGTCCGAATAAGGGACCGAGTGTTCGAACCCCAATGTCTGAGAAACAGCTAGTAAACACCACAATTACTTATCTGCCATCATGCAAGAGGATCTGAATACGTGTCCGTGTGTTTAAACCCTAATGCATGAGAAATGGAAAGTAAACACCATAATTACATATCTGCCGTCGTGCAAGAGAGTCTGAATAAGTATACTAGTGTTCGAACGCCAATGCATGAGAAATGGCAAGTAAACACCATAACTACATATCTACCCTCGTGCAAGAGTATCCGAATAAGTGTCCAAGTGTTTAAACCCTAATTCATTAGAAATGACAAGTAAACACCATAATTACATATCTGCCATCATGCAAGAGGGTTCGAATAAGTGTCCGAGTGTTTAAACCCTAATGCATGAGAAATGGCAGGTGAACATCATAATTACATATCTGCCATAATGCAAGAGGGTCTGAATAAGTGTCCGAGTGTTCGAACCCTAATGTATGAAAAATGGCTAGTAAACACCATAATTACATATCTGCCATCATGCAAGATGATCCAATTATGTGTCCGTGTGTTTAAACCCTAATGCAAGAGAAATGGCTAGTAAACACCATAATTACATATCTACCCTGATGCAAGGCGATCCGAATAAGTGTCCGAGTGTTCGATCGGTAATGCATGAGAAATGGCAAGTAAACACCCTCATTACATATCTGCCACCATCCAAGGGGATCCGATTACGTGTCCGTGTGTTTAAATCATCACATATCTGCCATCATGCAAGAGGGTTCGAATAAGTGTCCGAGTGTTTAAACCCTAACGCATGAGAAATGGCAGGTAAACATCGTAATTACATATCTGCCATAATGCAAGAGGGTCTGAATAAGTGCCCGAGTGTTCGAACCCTAATGCATGAGGAATGGCTAGTAAACACCACAATTACATATCTGCCATCATGCTAGATGATCCAATTACGTGTTCGTGTGTTTAAACCCTAATGCATGAGAAATGGGAAGTAAACACCATAATAACATATCTACCATGATACAAGACGGTCCGAATAAGTGTCCGAGTGTTCGATCGCTAATGCATGTGAAATGGCGAGTAAACACCACAATTACATATCTACTATCATGCAAGAGGGTTCGAATAAGTGTCCAAGTGTTTAAACCCTAATGCGTTAGAAATGGCAGGTAAACACCATAATTACATATCTGCCATCATGCAAGAGGGTCTGATTGAGTGTCCGAGTGTTCGAACCCTAATGTGCGAGAAATTGCTAGTAAACACCATAATTGCATATCTGCCATCATGTAAGATGATCTGAATACGTGTCCGTGTGTTTAAACCCTAATGCATGAGAAATGGCATGTAAACACCATAATTACATATCTGCCATTATGCAAGAGGATCTGAATACGTGTCCGTGTGTTTAAACCCTAATGCATGAGAAATGGCAAGTAAACACGATAATTATATATCTGCCATCGTGCAAGAGGGTCCGAATATGTGTACTAGTGTTCGAACGCTAGTGCATGAGAAATGGCATGTAAACACCATAATTACATATCTACCATCATGCAAGAGTGTCCGAATAAGTGTCCAAGTGTTTAAATCCTAATGCATTAGAAATGGCAAGTAAACACCATAATTATATATCAGCCATCATGCAAGACGGTCTGATTAAGTCTCCGAGTGTTCGAAACCTAATGTATGAGAAATGGCTAGTAAACACCATAATTACATATCTGCCATTATGCAAGAGGATCTGAATACGTGTCCGTGCGTTTAAACCCTAATCCATGAGAAATGGCAAGTAACTTTTGTGATTCTCACATCACTCTGGCACTCAAGCTCGGTTTTTCTCTCAAAACCCTTTGGCTCGCTTTTCTCTCAACTTACACCTCTCTATTCTTTAGTCTCTCATTTTTCGTCCCTCCCCAAGGTGATTGATGAATGAATAGGAAGTTGCGGGTTCATGTCCAACGCCATTAGCTCACAGCTATTTCTTCTGGTGGGTAGAGTGCCCTCCTGGCAAGTATGTTGACGACGGGGGAAAGACAGAATGCCTGACTCAACTGTGCCCTTGGTTCATCATTTTGACCATTTTTTGTTTTGGTTTTTTACTAAAACAGTTTTGATCAAGATGAGACTCGGATTAACGTACTCGTTCGATTTTTGATTTGAAAATCACGCAAGTCAGACTGTAAGCACTGAAAAATTTCCTTTTGGGTCCAAAATGGTTCAGTTTTGGAAAATGAAATAATTTTCGAGAAAATGGTCAACCTTAGTGAAAATTCTCAAAAACTATATTTGTAAACGGCCGCCGCTCAACGAGCGCGGAGCTCATTCTCGAGATGCACAATCTGGGATCGGAGGCAATGAAAAATTACCCCTGGCTTGGAAGGGGTGGATGGCAACGGAAAGTTGCCCCTGGTTTGAACGGCGACTCATGGCAACAAAAAGTTGCCCCTTGTCTGGATGATGCCGTAGCACATTGTAAACAGTCCTCACTAGTGATGATCACGACCGAACTTTCTCGGATACAGAGAAGACGATGATGGTCAAAACCAATATATGGACACAGTCACTTTGAAGGTGTTGAGGGTTGGACATCAGGACGAAGTTGCCTATGTATCCGGTTGTCACAACCGAACTATCGAATTCGGGGAGGGCAAGGATGATCAAAACCATTACATGGACTGAGGCGCTATTAAAGCGTTGGGGGCTGGACTTCAGGATGAAGTTGCCTACGTATCCCAAACATGGGAATCAAGCCTTACGTAGTTCCGGTTAAGGTACACTCGGGTGTTTTAACCTTCACTTTTTAGGCTCTAACTTTTGTCAAGGCGCCCGATGCGGGTTTTCGACCTTGCGAGCTTCTTTTCATTTTCTTTTTTTGTATCTTTTTTTTTTGATTTTTTGTATCTTTTCATTCTCTTTTTTTTTTCTTTTTTTGATTTTTCATTTCTTTTTTTGTATTTTTCACTTGCTCTAACTTTTGCCTGGGTCGCCCTTCCGGGTTTTCGGCCTAGTGAGCCTCTCGAAGGGTAGAAGTGTACCAAGTCCATGCCAAATGGTTTTTGAAGTTGAAGCCTCTCTGTATCTAGGAGAACGGCTATTGCAATGATTTGCAGAAGAATCCATCATGGCTGCTCCACGAGCTTCTTCTGGTGAGATCTAATCTGTTGATTCGACTTTGGTGCCTCTTGTTCGAGGGCTGCTTCAAAACTGGCCACACGGGCCTCCTCTGATAGTTGACCGTTGAATGTTCCGAATGAGTTCGAGGTTCAAAACAAACAGGTCGAATCTTGAGGCTGAGAGCGATCCTAGGCTGCACAATCTCAAGAGGATTCCACACAGGTCTTCACAGGGCTGCGTAAAACATTTGTTTTTGAAAGTTTTTAAGAAAGCGACAAATCGCTCGCGTCGAAGATAGTGTGGAACCAATCTGGATCAAGCCAGGGTCCTTCTCAGTACTCACGCTAACAAGCATGGTTTCATTCATTAAAGGCTTAGCGTAGCGTGCCTCTCCTTTTCTCAAATTGATCAAAGTTTTGCCAAACTCGAGGAATCCCTTCCTCTTTGTTTTCACTGCAGTGTTAAAGAGGTTTTGAAAAACATAGGTCAATGCAATGATTTTCAGGGCACAGGAGAGCGGGTGGAATGCACGGCCGTTTGATTCAAATCCTCTGGCACAACTAGCCCAAAACAAACAATAAGCACGGAAACATGATAGCTGCAGCTGTTTCATTCAGGTTTCTCGGATGTAACTGGCTCCACAGCAGAGACAGACTTAAAAAGAAAGCAAAAAGGTTAAATACAAAAATGGTGTTCGAGGCAACAACCCCGGAATCACTCGACATCTTATACAACGGGACTGACTCGGTACCACAAGACAGACCCAAAAACAAATAGACTGACTCAAAGTAGAGAGGCAGACTCAAAAACAAAACAGAGAACTGACTCAAAACCCAAGCCAGAAGCTACAAAACTGCATTTACAAATGCTCAAAAAGTGCATGCCAGACGCCACATCTGAAAACACACCGAGCGCCGCCCGCAGGTGGTCCAACCCCTGATCACATACTCGCAGTATCCTCAAAGTCCAACAGCTCGGTGGTAACAGACTTCCCTGAGGTAGGTGGAAGAATGACCTCATTATAGATTAGATCCTGTACTTCATGGCGAAGGCGGAAACAGTTATCGGTGGCGTGACCGGTCTGTTGGTGGTACGTGCAGTACAAAGCAGCATCATGTGTGAGAGGGAGATTCTTCGGGACGGGCCGAGGTTCAAGGGGTTTGAGGTGCCCCCTTTCGGCAAGAATCTGAAGTGCCGTAGACAGAGGCATGTAGAGAGCATGAAAGATCCTGTGCCCTCGGGGCAGGTACTTTGAAGTCTGAGTATTCTTACTAGACGCACTAGCAAAAGGGTCGGCAGGCACTGCTTTGGTTTTCTGATCTTTCCCAGGTGCAGGGTTGGGAATAGGAGGAACTGTTCTGGCATGACGGGGCCTATCCCGATTTTCTGACTGACTTGAACTACCCTCAGGTGGAGTGTGGAAAGCATCCTCCACAGTTTTTGCCACAACCGTAGATATCTATTGCTTGTTCATCCCCCCGGCTTTCAAAGCCTTGACTGCCCACAGCAGTTGTTCAATGGGATCGGCATCAGCCTTCATCTTGTTCTTGCCTTTGGCCTCAACCTGATCGGGGGTTTGGGTTACTGCATCAGAGCAAAGCCTAGTTGTTGACACGTCGTTGCTGTAGCTGGAGGCAACCTCTGGTTGGCTAAGCTCTATCACAATCCGTCCCAGTAGCGGGGGCTCCTGTGGTATGAAATTCTCGGCATACAGTGCCGCTGGCGGTGAAGCCGACATTCCATAGGCCAGATCAGCCACGGATCTCTGGAGGTCACCAATCATTCCCATCAGCTCGAATATAGTGGGCTCGCGAGCCTGATACAACTGGGGGGTCCAGACCGGGTGCACGACAGGCGACCTAGGCGGATGCGATACGTCAACATTGGTTTCATCCTGTAGGGTGATCCCTTGATCTAGCATAGCTGTCATAACCACAATCTCTTCTGAATTCTGCGTCGTCATAAGTCCGCTGTACTGAACGGTGACTGACGGATCAGATATTTGTCTTGCCTCAGCAAGGGGGAACACTAGCTACTCTGTATCAACTCTCTGAACCTCTGAACTGAAAGGAAAAACAAACAGCATTTCAGTCCAAACAGATCAAACACGGGTGTAGCCGAACAACTGCACTCTATTACTGATCACTGTTCCCCAGAATCACTGTTCCCAAAACTGAACTTGATACCCGCAGATAACTGATTTCTCAACAACACTGATACTGGTGCCCTCGGGCCCGATACTCAAACTTGCAAACTGATATGTACGTTCCCTATAGAGATACACTCTAAAGCACATAGCAAGTAAATAGAGCCAAAAACACCCCTATGTTGGGGTAGAGTTTCCCTGTCCTATTTTGTCAGGAGCTAGGGTTTCACTACGCACGCAGCAGTTTCAAACAACTTAGCATCGGGTAAGTAACCTGTCCTAGTTTGGAATGGTCACTATGGATTCCGAATATGCACTAGGTCGAATGGTCAAAAGGGGTGCCCCGGTAAAACCGGGGTTTGTGTTCCCATAATGTCAGAGCCCACAACCGGTCAGCCTTATGGTCATGCCTTGACAAGACAAGCCTCTAGCAAACCGTTCAGGAATGGCAGATGGCAAACACTGTGTTCCTTGGCGCACCAATGCACATGCAATGCAAAGAAACACATAAATGAAATCAAAACAGGATATCACGAGTTCGAGTCAAGCTCTCTAAAGTCCCCAGCAGAGTCGCCAGAAACTGTAGACGCACCCGCGTGAGGCCCTCGCTACAGTTCGAACTCGATTCGTGTCACGGTTCTTAATCTGAACCAAAGAGTCCAAATCCGGCAAATCGTTTTGAGAAACAGATTTTTGAAAAGAAGTGCCAAACATGGACTGCTTTGCCAGATACAGAGTCGCCACCTAAATATTTTATTTTGGGGAATTTAGGAAACCCTGACTCGGTGCCAAAGGCCACATGTCTGTCATTACCAAAGTTGCCTCGGCTCGGGAACTTGGGTACGATTGGGGAAGGTCAGCTATGAGCACCCCCTCTCGCCCGATCCGAAGATCAGCCTCTACTAACCATGATATCCATTTTTGAAAACGTTATGTGTTCTTATTCCGGTTATTAGCCTAGAATTACTATGTTATGCGCACAGCAAACAAGTATAGACTAGATTGCCTAATTTGGGAATAAGCATTGCATATCCGATTGTTTTGGAAAAATGTTTTGGAATTTGCTACTTGCAAGTAGGCTAAAACACGTATTTCAATGAGCTATTCCAACTCAGACAATCCGACCTTCACCCACAGGCATTCAAGCAGTTATATCACATAAGCAGTTAGCCTCATGGTAATCATGCTATCATGGCAACACTCACACGCATGCAAGGATTCTAAAGCATAAATACTTACATCGTACTCCATGCCAAAACAAAGAACTCGTTAGCAGTCAATGCATGATCCAAGTCCATGTTTAAATGTCTAATGCAACGCATACGGAATGTCACTGGAGTAGGCTCGGCTATTCTATGAATGACATGTGAAAATGCACAAGTAGCATGTATTCAAGTTTAGATTTGAAATACTAATGCAGTTAGCATGATGCGCCGAGCCCGGTGCATGCAATACTGATGAATGACGCACGCATGCATGGCATAAGGTATGCTAAATTAAACATGACCTATTACTAACCATCAAAGCAGGTAAGTAAAAGGGAGAAAGAAGTGGGGGTTGGAAGACATGCACACACTCACCCACACTTATTACAAATTTGTCCTCGCTCGGAGGGACCGAAAGAATAATACAATTCGAATAATGAATTAACTATCCTAGCTAATTAATTATTACAGACTAACTAAATTAATTAAACAAATTAATTAATTTAAGAAAGCAAGAAAAAGGGCCTCGGGAAGAGGGCTCAATGCACGCGTGTTTGGGTCTTGCTCGGAAGTCCACTGCCATGCGCAAGCTGCCTCTGTTTTCCCTGCTCTGCTTCTCTGAAGACTGCCAAATTCTCAAAATTGCTTCCCTGGACATTGGGAGACACCACCGGCTGGAGGGAATCATCATTGGCTGTGATTTGGTGGTCACCGGCCACAAATGAAGCTATCGGCCACTAATGGATTGTCGGTCGGCACTCTGTGCAGTCGATTGGCAAAAAGTTCCTGCAGAATCTGTTTGACAGCAGCATAGGACAGGGCTTTGCATGGCAATGCAATTCAAGCAATGTATGCACCGACCATATCCCTTATCATGTTTATGATTCAAAGGGATATGGTTCTTGATTCTCGGACCACCAATTGCTCATTTCCACGCATGATGGCCCAAAGCATCAAGTGTGCATTTCAATTTCAAATGAGATGCAATGCACATAAACAAACCAAGGGGGATTTCAACCTCTATCATGGCTTGATCAAGAGGTGAAGCATGCACGCCAATGCAATGCAATCCTAAGCATGTGAGCCTAAGTGTACAATATGGGCATGCAAACAAGTAGTGCGAACAAGCATACAAGGCATGTATGCTAGTTACTCAAGTATGCAAGTATGCAAAGCATGCAACATGTTAGCCAATTCCAACTAAGAGAAATGCATGCCAAATGCAAGGTCACTTGAACATGCCACAACACGTGATAGGCCAAGCATGCAATCAACACACAAGGTAAGCATGTCACAACATGCAAGAATGGACTTAGACTAATTTAGGCAGCCCTCAAACTAACCTAAAACAGTGGCCAACATGCTATGGAATGAGGGGCAAATACACATACAAACATGCATGCAAAAAGGACCAACACTTAAGCATCAAAGAGACAACTTTTAAGCGCACTTAAAAGAAGATAAACATGGACATATGGCATACATACCAAGCTCTGAAAATCATGTTAAGGATGGTGCCAAACCAACTAAACAAAACAATCAAAACATGCAACAATGGTCCGAGACTTAAGGCAAGCCAAAGGGGAGGTAAACCAAGGCTAGGTCAACCAAGCCTCACAAGGCCAAAGGGACTTAAAATAGGTCTAATGCAGACCTAAACAAAGCCAAAGATGTACTTAGATGGCATCTAAGTGGTCTAAAAATGCAAGCATACACCAAGGCCTAAACAAGGGGCATAAGGCAACAACCTTTAAACACATTGAAGGGGGATCAAATGAAAGCACATGGGCACATCATGAGGTTTGAAATAACATGTCAAGTGGTTCCAAACCACTGAAACAAAGCAAGGATGGCATGCTAGAAGGGCCAAGGCTTAAGGCATACAAGAGGGGTTACATGGTAGCTATACAAAGCAAGGCATGGATGACTCAAATGACTTAAAACAGTCCCTTAGCACATCAAAATATGCATATAAGCTTCACAAAGCTTGGCCAAAACACAAAAGCATGGTAGTCTAAATGCTATACATGTATTGAGGCAAATCATGGCATTACAAGGTATGTATACTAGACAAGCATGATATACCAAAACCAACATACAACAATGCTATATTATGACATAATGAGCTTGAAAATCAGCCAAGGCATGTCAATACATACCCAAACTATATGCTCCCTCAAGAGGCTAAAAATGGCCCTTTTCAAGGACAACAAGGAGAGGGGGTGGCCCTCTCCTTCTTGGGACCTCAAGGCACCATCCTCACCTCTGAAATCCCTCAAGATTTCAGTGGTGAGGAGGCCCAAACACAATGGTCCCGGAGCTCAACCAAAATGGCACAAAATAGAGCCTTTCAAGGCTTAAGAGGGGTCAAACAACCCCAAAGCTTGAAACACCCTTAAGCAACTACTTAGAGCAAGTAAAAACACAACTTTTATATGTTATACACTAAGCTCAAAAACAGATGCAAGATAGGCTAAAAAGCT
>NW_021025015.1:1084060-1131560 GCF_004153795.1 Camellia sinensis
AAAAGAAATGAGGGCTTGGAATTAAACTCATGTATTGGGACCTTATTTATGTATTTAATTATGATCTAGTTAGGTTTAGGGCTAATTTAAATACTCATAGCAAATCTTTATTGGTACCCTTGTTCCATTACATTACATCCCAAAAGGAAAATTTAAATCTTCACATGAGCCTTACAAAATATCAAAAGGGATTTCTAACTTTCCTAAGATGGCCAAAAGTCTTCGAAGGTTTCAGGTTTGTCGTCTCCAGCTATAAGCTCCTCTTCGGCACCTGGCATGACACGCCGTGAGCTTTGAATGCCCAGTAAACACACATACACCTTATCCCTTTTTCCCAGTCCAATACACAATCACAAATATAACATCAAATAGTAAAGCATGATACTCAACCAAATAAACAAAGGGTTACAAGTTAGATGTTAGTAAACTAGAAATCCCCCAAAGAGATTTCGTCCTCCCAACCACAAGAATTGGACACCAGACTATTCGGAACTCCCCCTTTTGCTGCTTTGTTGCAGAACTAACCTCGGATGCCTACCAACGGTTATATACCGCGTAGCGCCAACCGCAGGGCCTCAAAAGGGATAGCGAAAAGAAAAAGTTTTATCTCCTGAATCCGACCTCATCCTTCCAGAAAACGTTTTATCATCCTGAATGTCCCATCCGGACCCAACCTTATCTCACCATTCAAACCGTCTCAAGGAGTCCGAATACGTCCGTTCCATTCCAGGGTTTACGCGACAACTGCTTGCGCAAGACTTTAACTTTCAAATAGGGAACGCATCCCAAAAATTCATATATCACATATTCTCATCTTTTCATTACTCAAGTGCTCGAAAACCCAATACCCACCCAATTAGGTTTCCCGTTGAGTTAAATGTTTTAAGACAAGGTTAGCCCAACTTACAAGATAATAATATCCACATAAGCATGCATCCTTAAGATGAGAAAGATAAATAGCATAATATAACACATACAATATCATGCCAAGATATGATCATAACCTATTAAACATTTTCATGAATACAAGGGCATAAAACATCCATGCATAACCAAATTTCCAGATTTAATATCACATAAAGATTAAAATGAAAGGACTATTTTAGATCTTCCACCGGACTCGGTCTTCCTATAGTTCATAGAGAATTTGATCTAGTTTCTAGAACATTTTTTGGAAATGGGATTGCTTTTCCATATTTTAAGTTATTTAGAAAATATTCCAGTGCTGTCCAGAATCTGTCCAAATCTGTCGACCGTTACGAAAATTTGATTTTCTTGCAAACCACTTAATGTTTTTCGATGAAACCAATTTTAGTTGAAAGCTAACTCCTTAAGGAAGGTGTTGACATAAAATAGAGGTCTATAATAATTTTATACATTTTTCAGGAATGCTTGAAAGTGGGCTGCAAAAATAGATTCTGAGGTAGTCTGTCCAAAACATGAAGATTTGTAAGAAAAGGGTTCCATCAAGGGAAAGTTTTCATTTATTTTGTGAAGAAAACATGCTAACTAATATATATTTACTCAGAAAGGTTGCTTGAAAGTGTGCCTTTGGAAAGTTTGAGAGATTGGTATAAAAAGATGGTTTTGTGCCAAAATGGGAAAAATACAAGAGAGATGGGATCAATGCTCAACTTTTAGCATTTTTAACACAAGTAACTCATCAATAACAGATCTGAAAACATTATTTAGAACCCTTAGAAACATGTATTTGAAAAAGGAAAATGAAAGAGAAGGTTGTGTTGTGGCTTACCTACTAAGCTTTGCACAAGAAGTTCTCTTCTTCCTCCTTCTTCTCTAGACTTCTCTTTCTTTCTCTCCTCCCTCTCTCTAGCCGAAGTGTGTGTGTGGGTGTGGTGTGTTATATGTGCTTGCAAGCTAGGGGGGGTGTTGGTATTTATAGACAAGTTTTGATGCAAAAAGTCCTAAAAGCCCCTTAGTTGGAAATGGATGGAGATGTTAGAATTTGTTTGAATTCTAAAGGAATAGAAGGGATTTGGGAGGCCTTCTCATTGGTTTAGGAAACACTTAGTTGTAATGAAACTAGTTTTTGAAATTAGCAACCTAGGTCTAGGTCACTAGGTTGGTGTTTTCCTAGAATTTCATGATGGTGGTTCTTGCAAATTGGTTTCTCACTTTCTCCTAGGAAGGCTAGCCATAGGGAAGGGTGAAGGGGCTATTATTTTAATGATTTTAGGTATTAGGGGCACAGCTCTCAACGTATGCATATATATGGATTTCAATTGATTGATGGTACTAATAGTATTAGGGTACATGTACTATTTTTTGGGTAAGTCTTAATAAAAGAAATGAGGGCTTGGAATTAAACTCATGTATTGGAACCTTATTTATGTATTTAATTATGATCTAGTTAGGTTTAGGGCTAATTTAAATACTCATAGCAAATCTTTATTGGTACTAAAGTCATTATTGCTCCAAGATTCAAGGGATTTGTTTGTACTAAAGTATAATGATGACGGCTAGTCATGTCCTCGAGATTTGGGGAGATTTCCCTATTTATTTTGTTTACAAATCTTGAAAATTGTAAAACATAATGTTAAAAAAAGATTTTAGGGTACAAGTGAATATATAAATATATAATGGTACTTGTTTGAGGTCAATTTGTGATTTAATAAAAATGTGAGGGCTTGGGCTCAATTAAAATATCTATTTCAAGTAAAGAGTTAATAAATTAGTGTTTAGGAAAAATAATTCGGTTTGTATTATCTCACTTTGAATTTAAAGGTAAATAACTGAATGAAGACTGTAAAAACCGGAAGTTAGGGTTTAGAGCAATTAATCTAAAATTTGAGAGTAAAATAATTAATATTAGAGTGTTATAAATGATTTCTAAGCTTCCAGGGTCGATTAGGGTTTGTATGGTTTCGTCCGTGATGCATTTTCGACTCTAGGGTTTAATTTGCGAGCAATCAACGAATTAAGGGCTTTGCTATAGTAACTCAAAATTTTGGAATCTAATAAGGTTTACAAAAGTTAGGGGTCTCACAGGGTCCGATTAAGTGTCCGAGTGTTTAAACCCTAATGCATTAGAAATGGCAAGTAAACACCATAATTCCATATCTGGCATCATGCAAGAGGGTCTGAACAAGTGTCCGAGTGTTCGAACCCTAATGTATGAGAAATGGCTAGTAACACCATAATTACATATCTGCCATCATGCAAAAGGATCCGAATACGGGTCCGTTCGTTTAAACCCTAATGCATGAGAAATGGCAAATAAACACCAAAATTACATATCTGCCATCGTGCAAGAGGGTCCGAATAAGTGTACTAGTGTTCGAACAATAATGCATGAGAAATAGCAAGTAAACACCATAATTACATATCTACCATCGTGCAAGAGGATCCGAATAAGTGTCCAAGTGTTTAAACCGTAATGCATTAGAAATGGAAAGCAAACACCATAATTACATATCTGCCATCATGCAAAAGGGTCTGATTAAGTGTCCTACTGTTCGAACCCTAATGTATGAGAAATGGCTAGAAAACACCATAATTACATATCTGCCATCGTGCAAGAGGATGCGAATACGTGTCCGTTTGGTTAAACCCTAATGCATGAGAAATGGCAAGTAAACACCATAATTATATATCTGTCATCATATGAGACGGTCCGTATAAATGTCCCAATGTTCGAACACTTTGCATGAGAAATGGAAGTAAACACCATAATTACATATTTGCCATCATGCAAGAGGGTTCAATAAGTTTCCGAGTGTTTAAACCCTAATGCAGGAGAAATGGCAACTAAACACCATAATTACATATCTGCCATCATGCAAGAGGGTTAGAATAAGTGTCCGAGTGTTCGAACCCTAATGTTTGAGAAATGGCTAGTAAACACCATAATTACAAATCTGCCATCATGCGTGATGATCCGAATACGAGTCCGTTTGTTTAAACCCTAATGCATGAGAAATGGCAACTAAACACCATAATTACGTATCTGCCATGACACAAGACGGTTCAAATAAGTGGTCGAGTGTTCGATCGCTAATGTATGACAAATGGCAAGTAAACACCATAATTACATATCTGCCATCATGCAAGAGAATCCGAATACGGGTCCATTTGTTTAAACCCTAATCCATGAGAAATGGCAAGTAAACACCATAATTGCATATCTGCCATGATACAAAACGGTCCGAATAAGTGTCCGAGTGTTCGATCGCTAATGCCTGAGAAATGGCAAGTAAACACCATAATTACATATCTGCCACCATGCAAGAGGATCCGAATACGTGTCCGTGTGTTTAAACCCTAATGCATGAGAAATGGCCAGTAAACAACATAATTACATATCTGCCATCATGCAAGAGGGTCTGAATAAGTGACCGAGTGTTCGAACCCTAATGTATGAGAAATGGCTAGTAAACGCCATAATTACATATCTGCCATCATGCAAGAGAATCCGAAAATGGGTCCGTTTGTTTAAACCCGAATGCATGAGAAATGGCAAGTAAACAACATAATTACATATTTGCCATCATGCAAGAGGGTCCGAATAAGTGACCGAGTGTTCGAACCCTAATGTATGAGAAATGGCTAGTAACACCATAATTACATATCTGCCATCATGCAAGAGGATCCGACTACGTGTCTGCGTGTTTAAACCCAAATGCATGAGAAATGGCAAGTAAACACCATAATTACATATCTGCCATTGTGCAAGAGGGTCAGAATAAGTGTACTAGTGTTCGAATGCTATTGCATGAGAAATGGCAAGTAAATACCATAATTACATATCCATCATCACGCAAGAGGGTCCGAATAAGTGTCCAAGTGTTTAGACCCTAATGCATTAGAAATGGCAAGTAAACACCGTCATTACATATCTGCCATCGTGCAAGAGGGTCCGATTAGGTGTCCGAGTGTTTGAACCCTAATGTGTGAGAAATGGCTAGTAAACACCATAATTACATATCGGCCATCATGCAAGATGATCCAAATACATGTCCGTTTGTTTAAAGCCTAATGCATGAGAAATGGCTAGTAAACACCATACTTTTTTTTTTTTTTTTTTGGGTAAGTAAGTCATAAAATAAAGACAATGAAATTTACACGTTTACAAGGGGCATACCCCAGGCACGCCCAACATCAAATAAAAAAAACAAATATAACCGACAATAAACACCATACTTACATATCTGCCATCATACAAGAGGGTCCGAATAAGTGACCGAGTGTTCGAACCCTAATGTATGAGAAATGGCTAGTAAACACCATAATTACATATCTGCCATCATGCAAGAGGATCCGAATACGTGTCCGTTTGTTTAAACCCAAATGCATGAGAAATGGCAAGTAAACACCATAATTACATATCTGTCATCATACAAGACGGTCCTAATAAATGACCGAGTGTTCGAACGCTAATGACTAAGAAATGGCAAGTACACACCATAATTATATATCTGTCATCATACAAGACAGTGCAAATAAATGACCGAGTGCTTAAACCCTAATGCTTAAGAAATGCCAAGTAAACACCATAATTACATATCTACCATCATGCAAGATAGTCTGAATAAGTGCCCGAGTGTTCGAACCCAAATGTATGAGAAGTGGCTAGTAAACAACATAATTACATATCTGCCATCAAGCAAAATGATCAGAATACGTGTCCGTGTGTTTTTACCCTAATGTATGAGAAATGGAAAGTAAACACCATAATTACATATCTGCCATCACGTAAGAGGGTCCGATTAAGTGTCCGAGTGTTTAAACCCTAATGCTTTAGAAATGGCAAGTAAACACCATAATTACATATCTGCCATCATGCAAGAGGGTCTGAACAAGTCTACGAGTGTTCGAACCCTAATGTATGGGAAATGGCTAGTAACACCATAATTACATATCTGCCATCATGTAAGAGGATCTCAATACGGGTCCGTTTGTTTAAACCCTAATGCATAAGAAATGGCAAATAAACACCAAAATTACATATCTGCCATCGTGCAAGAGGGTCCGAATATGTGTACTAGTGCTCGAACGCTAATGCATGAGAGACAGCAAGTAAACACCATAATTACATATCTACCATCGTGCAAGAGGAGCCGAATAAGTGTCCAAGTGTTTAAACCCTAATGCAGGAGAAATGGCAGCTAAACACCATAATTACATATCTGCCATCGTGCAAGAGGGTCTGAACAAGTGTCGGAGTGCTCGAACCCTAATGTATGAGAAATGGCTAGTAAACACCGTAATTACATATCAGCCATCATGCTTGATGATCCGAATACGGGTCCATTTGTTTAAACTCTAATGCATGAGAAATGGCAAGTAAACACCATAATTACAGCTCTGCCATGATAGAAGACGGTCCGAATAAGTGTCCGAGTGTTCGATCGCTAATGCATGAGAACTGACAAGTAAACACCATAATTACATATCTGCCATTATGTAAGAGGATCCGAATACGGGTCCGTTTGTTTAAACCCTAATGCATGAGAAATGGCAAGTAAACACCATAATTATATATCTGGCATGATACAAGACGGTCCAAATAAGTGTCCGAGTGTTCGATCGCTAATGCTTGAGAAATGGCAAGTAAACACCATAATTACATATCTGCCACCATGCAAGAGGATCCGAATACGTGTCCGTGTGTTTAAACCCTAATGCGTGAGAAATGGCAAGTAAACAACATAATTACATATCTGCCATGATATAAGAGGGTCCGAATAAGTGACCGAGTGTTCGAACGCTAATGTATGAGAAATGGCTAGTAAATGCCATAATTACAAATCTGCCACCATGCAAGAGGATCCGAATACGGGTCCGTTTGTTTAAACCCTAATGCATGGGAAATGGCATGTAAACAACTTAATTACATATTTGCCATCATGTAAGATGGTCCGAATAAGTGACTGAGTGTTCGAACCCTAATGTCTGAGAAATGGCTAGTAAATGCCACAATTACATATCTGCCTTCATGCAAGAGGATCCGAATACGGGTCCGTTTGTTTAAACCCTAATGCGAGAGAATTGGCAAGTAAACAACTTAATTACATATATGCCATCATGCAAGAGGGTCCGAATAAGTGACCGACTGTTCGAACCCTAATGTATGAGAAACGGCTATTAAACACCATAATTACATATCTGCCATCATGCAAGAGGATTCGACTACGTGTCCGCGTGTTTAAACCCTAATGCATGAGAAATGGCAAGTAAACACCATAATTGCATATCTGCTATCGTGCAAGGGGGTCCGACTAAGTGGACTAGTGTTCGAACGCTATTGCATGAGAAATGGCAACTAAAACACCATAATTGCATATCTATCATCACGCAAGAGGGTCCGAATAAGTGTCCAAGTGTTTAAACCCTAATGCATTAGAAATGGCAAGCAAACACCGTAATTACATATCTGCCATCATGCAGGAGGGTCTGATTAAGTGTCCGAGTGTTTGAACCCTAATGTATGAGAAATGGCTAGTAAACACCATAATTACATATCTGCCATCATGCAAGATGATCCGAATACGTGTCCGTGTGTTTAAACCCTAATACGTGAGAAATGGCAAGTAAACACAATGCTTACATATCTGCCATCATGCAAGAGGGACCGAATAAGTGACCGAGTGTTCGAACCCTAATGTATGAGAAATGGCTATTAAACACCATAATTACATATCTGCCATCATGCAAGAGGATCCGAATACGTGTCCGTTTGTTTAAACCCTATTGCATGAGAAATGGCAAGTAGGCACCATAATTACATATCTGTCATCATACAAGATGGTCCGAATAAATGTCCGAGTGTTCGAACGCTAATGCGTGAGAAATGGCAAGTAGACACCATAATTACATATCTGCCATCATGCAAAAGGGTTCGAATAAGTGTCCGATTGTTTAAACCCTAATGCATGAGAAATGGCAACTAAACACCATAATTACATATCTGCCACCATGCAAGAGGATCAGAATACGTGTCCGTGTGTTTAAACCCCAATGCATGAGAAATGGCAAGTAAACAGCATAATTACATATCTGCCATCATGCAAGAGGGTCTGAATAAGTGTCCGAGTGTTTGAACCCTAATGTTTGAGAAATGGCTAGTAAACACCATAATTACATATCTGCCATCATGCATGATGATCCGAATACGTGTCCGTGTGTTTTAACCCTAATGTATGTGAAATGGCAAGTAAACACCATAATTACATATCTGCCATCACGTAAGAGGGTCCAAATAAGTGTCCGAGTGTTTACACCCTAATGCGTGAGAAATGGCAAGTAAACACCGTAATTACGTATCTGCCATCATGCAAGAGGGTTTGAATAAGTGTCTGAGTGTTCGAACTAATGTATGAGATATGGCTAGTAAACACCATAATTACATATCTGCCATCATGCAAGAGGATCCGAATATGGGTCTGTTTGTTTAAACCCTAATGCATGAGAAATGGTAAGTAAACACCATAATTACATATTTGCCGTGATACAAGACGGTCCGAATAAGTGTTCGTGTGTTCGATTGCTAATGCATGAGAAATTGAAAATATACACCCTAATTACATATCTGCCACCAGGCAAGAGGATCAGAATACGTGTCCGTGTGTTTGAACCCCAATGCATGAGAAATGGCAAGCAAACACCAAAATTACATATCTGCCATCATGCAAGAGGGTCCGAATAAGTGACAGAATTTTCGAACCCTAATGTATGAGAAATGGCTAGTAAACGCCATAATTACATATCTTCCTTCTTGCAAGAAGATCCGATTACGGGTCCGTTTGTATAAACCCTAATGCATGAGAAATGGCAAGTAAACACATAATTACATATCTGTCATGATACAAGACGGTCTGAATTATTCTCAACAGATTGGGCTGTGTGTTATTGGGTTTGATCAAGTGGGTTTTTTTTGCTCACTTATTTTTTGTTTAGTCCCATTGCAGCGGTTTACCACTTATAGTTGATTTTTTTCATTTTGATTGATCGTGTGATCCTTGTGTGACTCTTTCCGAGGTGAGTTTTGAGCCATCTCCGCCAAGAGTGATTGAGGGGTCACTGCTATGGGGAATAGTGGTTTGTTGACTTGCTGAGTTAGAGACTGGGAGATGAGCGGGAGGATAGCTACCGGTTTATGGTTGCTTCTTGTCTTCATGTGACCCTTTCTAATTGATTATATTGCCACACCTGACATGGAGTGAAGGGCACATTGCCGTGGGGTTTGAGGCTTGTGATCTACCAAGGAAGGGACTGGGGGATGTGATGTTTGATCTTATGCGATTTTTGACTATATATTGGGCTGTTACTGTGGGGCTATTGTTTTGTTGCTACAACTCCTAATACCGTTGATTATGGTTACTGCTCGTGCTAGCTTCATGTGACTCTGTTGGGGATGTGTCGCGAGGTAGATTTTTTTCCTCTGTCATGGCTTTGGTTAAGTGGCTAGGATGTCACGGCTGTGAGGAGTGGAAGGCTTACTGGATTCCAGGTGCTCATCTTCGGTAGAGACTGGCGGCTTGTGGGGGTGGCTATCCTTTTGGATCGGGCTTGTGGGTTGCAGCTTTGTGTGTTTGTTTGTTATGTTTAATTAGCTGTGTGGAGTTTATTTGTATCTTTGCCCATATATCCACCTCAAGTTTCCATCTATTATCTCTGATGGTAGGGGTTATTCGAGGTCAAAAGAATACATGGGCAAAGTTGGGCTACTCTGTTTTCTGTTGTTCTAGTGTTTCTCCCCCATCTTATGGGGTGCTTTAGTAGTTTATGTTGGTTATGCAATCTTTTATTTATTGTTGTTAGGCGTACCTGGGGTATGTCCCTTGTAAACATGTATATTTCATTGTCTTTATTTTATGACTTACTTACCCAAAAAAAAAAAGACGGTCCGAATAATTGTCCGAGTGTTCGATCGGTAATGCATGAGAAATGGCAAATAAACACCATAATTACATATCTGCCATCACGCAAGAGGATCCAAATACGTGTCCGTGTGTTTAAACCCTAATGCATGAGAAATGGCAAGTAAACACCCTAATTACATATCAGCCATCTTGCCAGAGGGTTTGAATAAGTGACCGAGTGTTCGAACCCTAATATATGGGAAACGGCTAGCAAACAACGTAATTACATATCTGCCATGATGCAAGAGGATCCGAATACGTGCCCGTGTGTTTAAACCCTAAAGCATGAGAAATGGCAAGTAAACACCATAGTTATATATTTGCCATAGTGCAAGAGGGTCCCAATAAGTGTACTAGTGTTCAAACGCTAATGCATGAGAAACGGCAAGTAAACACCATAATTACATATCTACCATCACGCAAGAGGGTCCGAAGAAGTGTCCAAGTGTTTAAATCCTATTGCATTAGAAATGGCAAGTAAACACCATAATTACATATCTGCCATCATGCAAGAGGGTCTGATTAAGTGTCCGTGTATTCGAACCCCAATCTATGAGAAATGGCTAGTAAACACCATAATTACATATCTGCCACCATGCAAGAGGGTTTGAATA
Source organism: Camellia sinensis (assembly GCF_004153795.1). Classification (NCBI taxonomy): domain Eukaryota; kingdom Viridiplantae; phylum Streptophyta; class Magnoliopsida; order Ericales; family Theaceae; genus Camellia; species Camellia sinensis. The sequence goes on from NW_021025015.1 coordinate 1,094,556, forward strand.
AGTGTCCGAGTGTTTAAACCGTAATGCATCAGAAATCGCCACTAAACATCATAATTACATATCTGCCACCATACAAGAGCATCAGAATACGTGTCCGTGTGTTTAAACCCCAATGCATGAGAAATGGCAAGTAAACACCATAATTACATATCAGCCATCATGGAAGAGGGTCTGGATAAGTGTCCAAGTGTTCGAACCCTAATGTATGAGAAATGGCTAGTAAACACCATAATTACATATCGGCCATCATGCATGATGATCCAAATACGTGTCCGTGTGTTTTAACCCAAATGTATGAGAAATGGAAAGTAAACACCATAATTACATATCTGCCATCACGTAAGAGGGTCCAAATAAGTCTCCGAGTGTTTAAACCCTAATGCGTGAGAAATGGCAAGAAAACACCGTAATTACATATCTGCCATCATGTAAGAGGGTTTGAATAAGTGTCCGAGTGCTCGAACCCTAATGTATTAGAAATGGCTAGTGAACACCATAATTACATATCTGCCATCATGCAAGAGGATCCGAATATGGGTCCGTTTGTGTAAACCCTAATGCATGAGAAATGGCAAGTAAACACCATAATTACATATCTACCATGATACAAGACGTTCCAAATAAGTGTCCGAGTGTTCGATCGCTAATGCATGAGAAATGGCAAACAAACACCATAATTACATATCTGCCACCATGCAAGAGGATCAGAATACGTGTCCGTGTGTTTGAACCCCAATTCATGAGAAATGGCAAGTAAACACCATAATTACATATCTGCAATCATGCAAAAGGGTCCGAATAAGTGACAGAGTGTTCGAACCCTAATGTATGAGAAATGGCTAGTAAACGCCATAATTACATATCTTCCATCATGCAAGAGGATCCGAATACGGGTCCGTTTGTTTAAACCCTAATGCATGAGAAATGGAAAGTAAACACATAATTACATATCTGCCATGATACAAGACAGTCTGAATAAGTGTCCGAGTGTTCGATCGCAAATGCATGAGAAATGGCAACTTAACACCATAATTACATGTCTGCCCTCATGCAAGAGGATCGGAATACGTGTCCGTGTGTTTAAACCCTAATGCATGAGAAATGGCAAGTAAACAACCTAATTACATATCAGCCTTCATGCCAGAGGGTCCGAATAAGTGACCGAGTGTTCGAACCGTAATATATGGGAAATGGCTAGCAAACACTGTAATTACATATCTGCCATGATGCAAGAGGATCCGAATACGTGTCCGTGTGTTTAAACCCTCAAGCATGAGAAATATCACGTAAACACCATAATTACATATCTGCCATCGTGCTACAGGGTCCGAATAAGTGTACTAGCGTTCGAACGCTAATGCATTAGAAATGGCAAGTAAACACCATAATTACATATCTACCATCACGCAGGAGGGTCCGAATAAGTGTCTTAGTGTTTAAACCCTAATGCATTAGAAATGTCAAGTAAACACCATCATTACATATCTACCATCATGCAAGAGGGTATAATTAAGTGTCTGTGTGTTCGAACCGCAATATATGAGAAATGGCTAGTAAACACTATAATTACATATCTGCCATCGTGCAAGAGGATCCGAATACGTGTCCATTTGTTTAAACCCTAATGCATAAGAAATGGCAAGTAAACACCATAATTACATATCTGCCACCGTGCTAGAGGGTCCGAATAAGTGTACTAGTGTTCGAACGCTAATGCGTGAGAAATGGCAAGTAAACACCATAATTACATATCTACCATCGTGCAAGAGTATCCGAATAAGTGTCCAAGTGTTTAAACCCTAATGCATTAGAAATGTCAAGTAACCACTTTAATTACATATCTGCCATCCAGCAAGAGGGTCTGATTAAGTGTCTGAGTGTTCGAACCCTAATGTATGAGAAATGGCTAGTAAACACCATAATTACATATCTGCCATCATGCAGGATGATCCGAATACGTGTCCGTGTGTTTAAACCCTAACGCATGAGAAATGGCAAGTAAACACCATAATTACATATCCGCCATCGTGCAAGAGGGTCGAAATAAGTGTACTAGTGTTCGAACGCTAATGCATGAGATATGGCAAGTAAACACCATAATTACATATCTACCATTGTGCAAGAGTATCCGAATAAGTGTCCAAGTGTTTAAACCCTAATGCATTAGAAATGGCAAGTAAACACTATAATTACATATCTGCCATCATGCAAGAGGGTTTGATTAAGTGTCCGAGTGTTCGAACCCTAATGTATGAGAAATGGCTAGTAAACACCATAATTACATATCTACCATCATGCAGGATGATTCGAATACGTGTCCATGTGTTTAAACCCTAATGCATGAGAATTGCAAGTAAACACCATAATTAAATATCTGCCATCACGCAAGAGGTTCCGAATAAGTGTCCGAGTGTTTAAACCCAATGCATGAAAAATGGCAAGTAAACAACATAATTACATATCTGTAATCATCCAAGAGGGTCTGAATAAGTGACTGAGTGTTCGAACCCTAATGTATGAGAAATGGCCAGAAAACACCATAATTACATATCTGCCATCATGCAAGAGGATCTGAATACGTGTCCGTGTGTTTAAACCCTAATGCATGAGAAATGGCAAGTAAACACCATAATTACATATCTGCCATCGTGCAAGACGGTCCGAATAAGGGTACTAGTGTCCGAACGCTAATGCATGAGAAATGGCAAGTAAACACCATAATTACATATCTACCATCATGCAAGAGGGTCCGAATAGGTGTCCTAGTGTTTAAACCCTAATGCATTTGAAATGGCAAGAAAACACGATTATTACATATCTGCCATCATGCAAGACGGTCTGATTTAGTGTCCGAGTGTTCGAACCCTTATGTATGAGAAATGGCTAGTAAACACCATAATTACATATCTGCCATCATGCAAGAGGATTTGAATACGTGTCCGTGTGTTTAAACCCTAATGCATGAGAAATGGCAAGTAAACACCATAATTACATATCTGCCATCGTGCAAGAGGATCCAAATATGTGTCCGTTTGTTTAAACCCTAATGCATGTGAAATGGCAAGTAAACACCATAATTACATATCTGCCATCATACAAGACTGTCCGAATAAGTGGCCGAGTGTTCGAACGCTAATGCATGAGAAATGGCAAGTAAACACCATAATTACATATCTGCCATAATGCAAGAGGGTCTGAATAAGTGTCCGAGTGTTCGAACCCTAATCTATGAGAAATGGCTAGTTAACAACATAATTACATATCTGCCATTATGCAAGATAATCCGATTACGTGTCCGTGTGTTTAAACCGTAATGCGTGAGAAATGGCAATTAAACGCCATAATTAGATATCTGCTATGATACAAGACGGTCTGAATAAGTGTCCGAGTGTTTGATCGCTAATGCATGAGAAATGGCAAGTAAACACCATAATTACATATCTGCCATCATGCAAGGGGATCCGATTACGTGTCCGTGTGTTTAAATCCTAATGCATGAGAAATGGCAAGTAAACACCATAATTACGTATCTACCATCATGCAAGAGGGTTAGAATAAGTGGCCGAGTGTTCGAACCCTAATGTATGAGAAATTGCTAGTAACCTAATCCCAGCAAGAGTAATATCTACTTCTCTGGTTGTGAGATGGGGTTACGTACTTCTATTCTTAGTATTGCTAAATTCAAAGAAGGCATACTCCCGGTTAATATCTTGGTGTTCCCCTTATCACAACCAAATTGAGGGCCACGGATTGTGCTCCTCTCATTGATAGGATCACCAAAATAGTGAAGAATTGGACTGACAAAGCTTTGTCTTATGCGGGGAGGAGCCAGCTTATCCAATCCATCCTTTTTTCCATGCAAGTTTACTGGTCTTCCTTTTTATCCTCCCTAAGAAGGTTATCAGGGAGATTGAAAGTATTCTTATAGCCTTCCTTTGGTCTGGCAGTGAGCTCAAAACTCATAGTGCCAAGATTGCTTGGGATTCTGTGTGTGCTCCTAAAAATGAGGGGGGTCTTGGGTTTAAATCTCTTGATATCTGGAATAGAGCTGCTATAGCAAAGCATGTCTGGTTCCTTTTTTCTGGTGGTGAGAAGTCTATGTGGTGCCAGTGGGTTAAATCCTATTTACTTAAGGGTAGAAGCTTTTGGAGGGTCAAAATCCCCCCTGACCCTTCCTGGGTTTGGAGGAAAATTTTGTCTCTTAGGGACTGGATGTCTCCTCCAATTAATCACCAAATTGGTTGTGGAGAATCTACATTCCTTTGGTATGACAATTGGTACCCACTTGGTCCTCTATGGAATAAGTTTGGGGACAGGATAATGTATGATTCTTGCCTCAACAGTGAGACCAAAGTCAGTCAAATCATCGATGGTCATTCTTGGAAGTGGCCTATTCCTAATTCTTGGGAAATTCAGGAGTTGATCTCATCAACTCCTGAATGCTGCAAACCTAACCCTTCCAAGTGTGACCAAGTTATCTGGAAACTTACTATTGATGGTCAGTTTTCCATTCACTCTGTTTGGAATTATTGGAGACATAGTTTTGGTAGAGTGGATTGGCATAAACTCCTTTGGGGCCCTCATAGGATTCCTAAAGTCAGTTTCATTGTCTGGGTAGCCATCCATAACAGACTGTACACTGGTGATCGGTTACTTCTGTTTGGTTTAGATCCTCATTCACAGTGCCCTTTCTGCCTTGATCCTGGAGAAAGTCATTCTCATCTCTTTTTTAAGTGCAGTTTTACCAATAGAGTTTGGGGTGCTATTGAAGCCAAATACAACATAAAGTGGCCTGTTTTAGATTGGCCTGATATTGTTACATATGCTACGAAGGAGGCTAAGGGTAATTCTCTTAGGGCTAATATTCTTAGTAATGCTTTCTTGTGCTCTATTTACCACATCTGGATTGAGAGAAATAATAGTGTTTTTAACAAAGAATTTAAGCCTGAAGAGGTGGTTATTAAATCTGTAATCCAGATGGTGAGAAGTAGAATGCTATCCATTAAGAATTTGCCTAGCTCTGCCAGTGACGGCTGGTTTCTTGCCCAATGGAATCTACCAACAACAATATTGAAGCCCCATATTATCAGATATGGGAGGGCTACTGAGTGATGTGAGTTCCCTATATGTGGGTTGAGTGTTGGTGAGCAACATTGAGTGTTTTGCGTAATGGTTTGGTTTTGTGCAGGGTCTAATCAGAGTTCACTGTGGATGCATCTATGTTTTTGAGGTTTGAGTGATGAGAGGAGTTAAAAAATATTCACTTCACATGAGGGTTGAGTGTATTCAGCCACCATATTTTTTTGCTAATGTTAATATATATTGTATTTCTTTATTTGCAGGGTAGGGAAGCACAAGTTGAGTGGTGTGAGTCCCTAAATTGTGGGTCGAGTGGAGTGAGATCCTATATTGAGGGCACTGTTTCTGTATTAAATTCTAGTAGATTGTATCTTATCTGCTGGAGGTTACTCATGGCTGTTCTTACAGGGTCTACTATAATGTATGAGCAGGTCTTGGGTTGCATGGGTCGGCAGTGGTGTCAAGGTATTGGGGACTGCAGATTTGTTGTTTTGAAAGCTCCTGGCTCTTCAGATTTTAGGTTTACTACAATGTTTAAGGTCTGCTGGGGTTGCATGGGGAGGACGATCTTCCCTTCTCTTGGTGACTGCTGGTTTGTTGGCACTTAGTTGTTTGGCAGCTCGCGTGATAGAGGTTACTGGTTTGTGTTGATGGCTGCTTGTAGCGCCTTTGTGGACACTTGTCTTTTTTTAATTTGTATTCCAATGTTGAATTTCTGTGCTTGGATATTAGACGGTATTGATGTGATGTTACTTTTTTGGCCTACCCGTGCGGGATGTGCATGGTTTTTACTTCTGTGTTTGCTTCTGGTTATGTCGTATGTGTGGACTGTTTTTTTTATTCAGCTTTGGGTTATCGCTTGGATGTGTTCATGGACCTCATTCGCATGTATGCGGCTTATGCACATATCCTTTTGGGTTTCTTTCCTTTCTATGTAATTTTGTATTTCTCTATTTTATTCTTGGTAGCCGGTTTTGATCCTTGTTAGTTGGCTGCTGTTTTTGGGTTCTCCTTTCGGTTGTATAGTTTTCTGCTAGGTCCTGGGCTATGCCCCTAGTAGCTGTGTAGTTCTCTGTTTTTTTTATCTTTTGTCTTATTCACCAAAAAAAAAAAATACCATAATTACATATCTGCCATAATGCAAGAGGATATGAATACGTGTCCGTGTGTTTAAACCCTAATGCATGAGAAATGGCAAGTAAGCACCATAATTACATATCGGCCATCGTGCAAGAGGGTCCGAATAAGTGTACTAGTGTTTGAGCCCTTCTTCAATGTTGAAGAGGGGCTCAAAATAAGCCTATTTATAGTTTACATCATACTCCAAAACAGATTACACACGAGCTAAAAATATCATGCAAGAAAACGGTATTTAAGAAGGGTATTGAAGCAAGTGCAATATGGAGGGCTCAAACAGGGTTGAGCCCTTAAGAAAAAGTGAAAATGAGCTCAAAAGAAGGCCATTTTCAGTTATGGCCGGAGCTCAAAGAAAAAAGCATGGATGGCTAAGAAATGTTGCAAAGAAAAGCTCAAAAAGGGGAAATGGCAACTCACCCTTGGAGACAAGTCTTTTGTTGCTTCTTAGACCAAGTTGCAGCACCTTTAGTCTCTGAGAAACCCTCCTTGTTGCTGGAAATGGAGTGGTGGTGGTGGTGCTTGGTGGTGATGAAGGAATGAAGTGTAGAACTTGGTTATTTTGAGGTAGAAATGAGAGGAGGGAGGTTTGAATACAAGACTTGAAAGCAATTTTTCTAACCCCTAATACAAGTGTTGGCCTTTGGTTATAAGGACCAAAAAGAGGGTGTAAAGGGTGGGGGAAAAGGAGGCAAACTTTCCCCCACAAAATATCCCCCGGATACAGATATTTTCTGGGGGATAAAGCTATACAGCTGTAAAATGAACAGTGTGAGGATCATGGCCGGCCAGGTATTTTTGTTCCAGGTGGCCGGGCGGCCACCTCCCCTAGCCGGCCGGCTAGGGGTCAAAAGGGTCAAGCTGGTTTTGTCACGCCCCAAACCCGCCCCTAAAAGTTTGGGCATGACCTATTCGGAAACGGACATGTAACCTGGTAACATAACATACGGGGCCTTATCGGAAGCACGAAAAAATGGAAATAATGAAACAAATAAACTCCATTGAGCTACTTCTACATGCCAGGATCTCATTCATCACATGCATTATAGTGGATAGATAAAGTTCCAACTATAACCCGGAGCATATACATACACATTTACAATGCCAGCCCCATGATTGGGCATATACAAAAAAAATGAACATGAAAGTATATACATCAACCTTAGAGGGACACCCATAAGCAAGTCAACATCTTAACAACTTGATAAAATAAATGGCTTATACAGTGCCTGGACATACGAAGGTTGACAAAAGAAAGCGGACGTCTTGGCTAGGACTGACCACCTGGTTGCTGACCTACAGAAACAGACATAACAGAGAGTGAGCCGGGCTCAGTGAATAGTAATACATAAATAAAATGATGCTTAACTTGAAACATAATACATGTCAATGTAATAGTCTGATTCTGTGCTAAGTACATAACGGCCTTAGGCCCAATCTTGCAACATAAACTTGATGGCTATAAGCCCTTGAAATGTGGTGGCACGAGGCCCTTGAAACATTGGCATAAAGCCCTTGAAACTTGTTTGACCTTGTAGTATATTCAAACTTGTAACATATACTTGAAACATACCTGAGCATACTTGAACATCATTCATTAATTCAAACGGAACATATTATAACTAGAGTGTTTCTTGTTGTATTCTGTCATTTTCGTACGCTTAACAATAAGAGACTAATTCACATTCTCATGAGAGTCACATAATAATGCTAAACTTTGCACTTATATCGTAGATTCTGAATAACTTCCAATTCATAAGCAACATAGCAACATAACTTCAAATTCATATGGATACACATGGCTACTCTTATATTTACTCAGAATCTATTCTTCAAGAATGAACATAAATTCTTTTGGGTAAATGACTTAATTCACGTGCTCTATTAATCAGTAGTATACACCGTTGTTTAATCGTTCTTATATGTTAACATAGTTGCCTTGCCTTGTAATTAATAGAGTCCTAATGGTAACCGTTATATCATTCCCACGAGTTGACATAATTAACGTAAAGTTAATAGGACAAAGTAAGCACATTTTCATTAGATTACAGATGACTTTATCGGTTTCACAATTCCACCGTTCGGCCCTTGGCCTGAGGGGTTCACACATTCATGATAGCCTTTAGGTTTCATAGATTCACAACTTATCACATCGGCCTTCGGCCCTTTGGATTCACAGGTTCACAAGTTTGGCCCTTGGCCTCATAGCTTCATAATTTCACAAATGGCCCCTGGCCACATAGGTTCATAGTTCACAAATGGCCCCTGGCCACATAAATTCACAAGTCGGCCCTTGGCCTCATAAATTCACAAGTTCACAAGTTTGGCCCTTGGCCTCATAGCTTCATAATTTCACAAATGGCCCTTGGCCACATAGGTTCATAGTTCACAAATGGCCCCTGGCCACATAAATTCACATATACATAAATTAGCTTTTGGGTTTCATAGGTTCACAATTCGGCTCTTGGCTTCATAGTTTCACAATTCACAACTCGGAAATTCATACTTCACAAATGGCCCTCGGCCACATCGTTTCATATTTCACAAGTTGGTGATCCATACTTCACAAATTCGAGATGCATATTTCACAAATCCTTTTTGATGTTTCCATAATTTCACAATATTCCTCATATAGCATACACCGTTGGTGTTTCCATAATTTCACAATATTTACGTAGCATACATAACATACATGTCAACATAATTCTTATGACGAAGATCATAACGTCGATAACAATAATCATTAATGGTTAAAGATACATCGAAGTACTACTACTCACAGTGCGACAACGGAGTGCTTGGCCCTCCTGAAGTATGCCCTCAATAATCAAGCAAAGAAGTGAGCTTGAGAAGAAGCCTTCACAAATCCAAGTTCTAATCGGGTAAAAACATTGATCCTCCCTTGTTCTCCATCCTTGATGCCAAAAACCATGGTGGATCATGAGCAAAGTAAAGGAATTAAAGGATTTGGGGCTAGGGTTTCGGACATGGAAGAGGGGAGAAGAAGAGAGGAAAAGAAATTGCAAGAAATGGCCCCAAAATCCCGTTTTTAGAGCTGCTGTCCCGCACAGGCCGCACGTGCAGCGCTATTCCCCGCACGTGCGGCTCTGCTTCCAGCACAGATGTGAAAATTTCAAACGGGTATAACTCTCACATCGGGACTCCGTTCTAGGTCGTTCTTGTGTCCAAATCAAAGCCCCGGAAATAATCTTTCCAGTGGTTCTAACCTCACATTCAAATTCAAAGTGTGGAAAAGAAAAGGACAAATGAATGACGGCTGATCGTAGATTAACTATTCGAATTAAATTCGTTGGTCCAATCTTACTTTACCATCATACCACCACCTCAAACAATAACCCAAAATAAGGTAAGAACATTCCAAATACACTATTAAGAATGTCAAAAATGAGCCCATGCTCGAGCGGAGGGTAAAAAAGAAAAATTTCAAGCCGATACAATAAAGATCGCCATAACTCAGCAGATAATTCTTTAATTCCGATAGATATAGTTGAATTAAAACACATTAAACCCTAATTAAATAAGGATGACTTTCTATACGCATTTTGGGGTCATTACATTACATATCTGCCATCTTGCAAGAGGATACGAGTAAGTGTCCGTGTGTTTAAACCCTAATGCATGAGAAATGGCAAGTAAACACCATAATTACATATCTGCCATCATGCAAAAGGTTCCGAATAGGTGACCGAGTGTTCGAACCCTAATATATGAGAAATGCATAGTAAACACCATAATTACATATCGGCCATCATGCAAGAGGATCTGAATACGTGTCCGTGTGTTTAAACCCTAATGCATGAGAAATGGCAAGTAAGCACCATAATTACAAATCGGCCATCGTGCAAGAGGGTCCGAATAAGTGTACTAGTGTTCAAACGCTAATGAATGAGAAATGACAAGTAAGCACCATAATTATATATCTACCATCGTGCAAGAGTATCCGAATAAGTGTCCAAGTGTTTCAACCATAATGCATTAGAAATGGCAAATAAACACTATAATTACATATATGTCATCATGCAAGAGGGTCTGATTAAGTGTCCAAGTGTTCGAACCCTAATGTATGAGAAATGACTAGTAAACACCATAATTAAATATCTGCCATCATGCACGATGATGCGACTACGTATCCGTGTGTTTAAACCCTAATTCATGAGAAATGGCAAGTAAACACCATAATTACATATCTGCCATCACGCCAGAGGGTCTGAATAAATGTTCGAGTGTTTAAACCCTAATGCGTGAGAAATGGCAAGTAAACAACATAATTACATATTTGCCATCTTGCAAGAGGGTCTGAATAAGTGACCGAGTGTTCGAACCCCAATGTATGAGAAATGGCTAGTAAACGCCATAATTACATATCTGCCATCACGCAAGAGGATCCGAATACGGGTCCGTTTGTTTAAACCCTAATGCTTGAGAAATGGCAAGTAAACGCCATAATTACATATCTGCCATGATACAAGATGGTCTCAATAAGTGTCCGAGTGTTCAATCGCTAATGCATGAGAAATGGCAACTAAACACCATAATTACATATCTGCCATCTTGCAAGAGGATACGAGTAAGTGTCCGTGTGTTTAAACCCTAATGCATGAGAAATGGCAACTAAACACCATAATTACATATCTGCCATCATGCAAGAGGGTCCGAATAAGTGACCGAGTGTTCGATCCCTAATGTATGAGAAATGGCTAGTAAACACCATAATTACATATCTGCCACCATGTAAGAGGATCCGAATACGTGTCCATGTGTTTAAACCCTAATGCATGAGAAATGGCTAGTAAACACCATAATTACAATTCTTCCATCATGCAGGAGGGTCCGAATAAGTGTACTAGTGTCGGAACGCTAATGCATGAGAAATGGCAAGTAAACACTGTAATTACATATCTACCATCATACAAGAGGATCCGAATAAGTGTCCTAGTGTTTTAACCATAATGCATTAGAAATCGCAAGTAAACACCATAATTACTTATCTGCAATCATGCAAGACGGTCTGATTAAGTGTCCGAGTGTGCGAACCCTAATGTATGAGAATTGGCCTGTAAACACCATAATTACATATCTGCCATTGTGCAAGATGATCCGAATAGGTGTCCGTTTGTTTGAACCCTAATGCATGTGAAACGGCAAGTAAACACCATAATTACATATCTGCCATCATACAAGACGGTTCGAATAAGTGGCTGAGTGTTCGAACGCTAATGCATGAGAAATGGCATCCAAACACCATAATTACATATCTGCCGTCATGTAAGAGGGTTCGAATAAGTGTCCCAGTGTTTAGACCCTAATGCATGAGAAATGGCAAGTAAACGCCATAATTACATCTCTGCCATAAGGCATGAGGGTCTAAATAAGTGTACGAGTGTTCGAAGCCTAACATATGAGAAATGGCTAGTAAACACCATAATTACATATCTGCCACCAAGCAAGATAATCCGCTTACGTGTCCGTGTGTTTAAACCCAAATGCATGAGAAATGGAAAGTAAACACCATAATTAATTGACCATGATGCAAGACGGTCCGAATAAGTGTCCCAGTATTCGATCGCTAGTGCATGAGAAATGGCAAGTAAACAACATAATTACATATCTGCCGTCATGCAAGAGGGTCCGAATAAGTGACCGAGTGTTCGAACCCTACTGTATGGGAAATGGCTACTAAACAGCATAATTACATATCTGCCATCATGCAAGTGGATCTTAATACGTGTCCATGTGTTTAAACCCTAATGCATGAGAAGTGGCAAGCAAACACCATAATTACATATCTGTCATCGTGCAAGAGGGTCCGAATAAGTGTACTTTTGTTCGAACGCTAACGCATGAGAAATGGCAAGTAAACACCACAATTGCATATCTACCGTCGTGCAAGAGGGTCTGAATAAGTGACCGAGTGTTCGAACCCTAAAGTATGAGAAATGGCTAGTAAACGCCATAATTACATGTCTGCCATCTTGCAAGAGGACCCGAATACGGGTCCGTTTGTTTAAACCCTAATGCATGAGAAATGGCAAGTAAACACCATAATTACATATCTGCCATGATACAAAACGATCCGAATAAGTGTCCGAGTGTTCGATCGCTCATGCATGAGAAATGGCAAGTAAACACCATAATTACATATTTGCCATCATGCACGAGGATCAGAATACGTGTCCGTGTGTTTAAGCCCAAATGCATGAGAAATGGCAAGTAAACACCATAATTACATATCTGCCATCGTGCAAGAGGATCCGAATAGGTGTACTAGTGTTCGAACGCTAATGCATGAGAAATGGCAAGTAAACACCATAATTAGATTTCTACCATCATGGAAGAGGGTCCAAATAAGTGTCCAAGTGTTTGAAACCTAATGCATTAGAAATGGTAAGCGAACACCACAATTACATATCTACCATCATCGAAGACGGTCTGATGAAGTATCCGAGTGTTCGAATCCCAATCTATGAGAAATGGCAAGTAAACACCACAATTACATATCTGCCATCATGCATGAGGATCCGAATATGGGTCCGTTTGTTTAAACCCTAATGCATGAGAAATGGCAAATAAACACCATAATTACATATCTGCCATGATACAAGATGGTCCGAATAAGTGTCCGAGTGTTCGATCGCTAATGGATGAGAAACGGCAAGTAAAGACCATATTTACATATCTGCCATCATGGAAGAGGATCCGAATACCTGTCCGTGTGTTTAAACCCTATTGCATGAGAAATGGCAAGTAAACACCATAATTACATATCTGCCATCATGCAAGGGGGTCCGAATAAGTGACCGAGTGTTCGAACCCTAATGTATGAGAAATGGCTAATTAACACCATAATTACATATCTGCAATCATGCAAGAGGATCCGAATACGTGTCCGTGTGTTCAAACCATAATGCATGAGAAATGGCAAGTAAAAACCGTAATTACATATCTGTCATCGTTCAAGAGGGTCCGAATAAGTGTGCTAGTGTTCGAACTCTAATGCATGAGAAATGGCAAGTAAACACCATAATTACATATCTACCATCATACAAGAGGGTCCGAATAAGTGTCCAAGTGTTTAAACCCTAATGCGTGTGAAATGGCAAGTAAACACCATAATTACATATCTGCCATCATGCAAGACGGTCTGATTATGTGTCCGCGAGTGTTCGAACCCTAATGTATGAGAAATGGCTATTAAACACTATAATTACATATCTGCCATCATGCATGATGATCTGAATACGTGACCATGTGTTTAAACCCTAATGCATGAGAAATGGCAAGTAAACACCACAATTACATATCTGCCATCATGGAAGCGGGTCCGAATAAGTGACCGAGTGTTCGAACCCTAATGTATGAGAAATGTCTAGTAAGCACCATAATTACATATCTGCCATCATGCAAGAGGATCTGAATACGTGTCCGTGTGTTTAAACCCTAATGCATGAGAAATGGCAAGTAAACACCATAATTACATATCTGCCATCGTGCAAGAGGTTTCAAATAAGGGTACTACTGTTCGAACGCTAATGCATGAGAAATGGCAAGTGAACACCATAATTACATATCTACCATCATGCAAGAGTATCTGAATAAGTGTCGAAGTGTTTAAACCCTCATGCATTAGAAATGGCAAGTAAACTCCATAATTACATATCTGCCATCATGCAAGAGGGTCTGATTAAGTGTCCGAGTGTTCGAACCCTAATGTATGAGAAATGGCTAGTAAACACCGTAATTACATATCTGCCATCATGCAAGATTATCCGAATACGTGTCCGTGTGTTGAAACTCTAATGCATGAGAAATGGCAAGTAAACACCATAATTACAAATCTACCATCATGAAAGAGGTTTCGAATAAGTGGCCGAGTGTTTAAACCCTAATGCGTGAGAAATGGCAAGTAAACAACATAATTACATATCTGCCACCATTAAAGACGGTCTAAATAATTCATCCAGTGTTCGAACCCTAATGTAGAAGAAATGGCTAGTAAACGCCATAAATACATATCTGTCACCATGCAAGAGGATCTGAATATGGGTCCGTTTGTTTAAACCCTAATGCATGAGAAATGGCAAATAAACACCATAATTACATATCTGCCATGATACAAGATGGTCCGAATAAGTGTCCGAGTGTTCGATCGCTAATGCATGAGAAATGGCAGGTAAAGACCACATTTACATATCTCTCATCATGGAAGAGGATCCGAATACGTGTCCGTACGTTTAAACCCTAATGCATGAGAAATGGAAAGTAAACACATTAATTACATATCTGCCATCATGCAAGGGGGTCCAAATAAGTGACCGAGTGTTCGAACCCTAATGTATGAGAAATGGCTAATAAAAACCATAATTACATATTTGCCATCATGCAAGAGGATCCGAATACGTGTCCGTGTGTTTAAACCCTAATGCATGAGAAATGGCAAATAAACACCATAATTACATATCTGCCACCATGCAAGAGGGTCCGAATAAGTGACCGAGTGTTCGATCCCTAATGTATGAGAAATGGCTAGTAAACACCATAATTACATATCTTCGACAATGCAATAGGATCCGAATACGTGTCCATGTGTTTAAACCCTAATGGATGAGAAATGGCTAGTAAACACCATAATTACAAATCTGCCATCGTGCAAGAGGGTCCGAATAAGTGTACTAGTGTCCGAACGCTAATGCATGAGAAATGGAAAGTAAACACTATAATTACATATCTACCATCATGAAGAGGATCCGAATATGTGTCCTAGTATTTTAACCATAATGCATTAAAAATCGCAAGTAAACACCATAATTACATATCTGCAATCATGCAAGACGGTCTGATTAAGTGTCCGAGTGTGCGAACCCTAATGTATGAGAAATGGCCTGTAAACACCATAATTACATATCTGCCATCGTGCAAGACGATCCGAATACGTGTCCGTTTGTTTGAACCCTAACGCATGTGAAACGGAAAGTAAACATCATAATTACATATCTGCCATCATACAAGACAGTTCGAATATGTGGCCGAGTGTTCGAACGCTAATGCATGAGAAATGGCATGCAAACACCATAATTACATATCTGCCGTCATGTAAGAGGGTTCGAGTAAATGTCCGAGTGTTTAGACCCTAATGCATGAGAAATGGCAAGTAAACACCATAATTACATATCAGCCATAATGGAAGAGGGTCTAAATAAGTGTCCGAGTGTTCGAACCCTAATGTATGAGAAATGGCTAGTAAACACCATAATTACATATCTGCCACCATGCAAGATAATCCGATTACGTGTCCATGTGTTTAAACCCTAATGCATGAGAAATGGCATGTAAACACCATAATTAGATATCGGCCATGATGCAAGACGGTTCGAACAAGTGTCCCAGTGTTCGATCGCTAGTCCATGAGAAATGGCAAGTAAACAACATAATTACATTTCTGCCGTCATGCAAGAGGGTCCGAATAAGTGACCGAGTGTTCGAACCCTAATGTATGGGAAACGGCTACTAAACATCATAATTACATATCCGCCATCATGCAAGTGGATCTGAATACGTGTCCGTGTGTTTAAACCCAAATGCATGAGAAGTGGCAAGTAAACATCATAATTACATATCAGCCATCGTGCAAGAGGGTCCGAATAAGTGTACTAGTGTTCGAACGCTAACGCATGAGAAATGGCAAGTAAACACCATAATTGCATATCTACCATCGTGCAAGAGGGTCTGAATAAGTGACCGAGTGTTCGAACCCTAATGTATGAGAAATGGCTAGTAAACGCCATAATTACATATCTGCCATCATGCAAGAGGATCCGAATACCTGTCCGTTTGTTTCAACCCTAATGCATGAGAAATGGCAAGTAAACACCATAATTACATATCTGCCATGATTCAAAACGATCCGAATAAGTGTCTGAGTGTTCGATCGCTCATGCATAAGAAATGGCAAGTAAACACCATAATTACATATCTGCCATCATGCAAGAGGATCAGAATACGTGTCCGTGGGTTTAAACCCAAATGCATGAGAAATGGCAAGTAAACACCATAATTACATATCTGCCATCGTGCAAGAGGGTCCAAATAGGTGTACTAGTATTCGAACGCTAATGCATGAGAAATGGCAAGTAAACACCATAATTACATATCTACCATCATGCAAGAGGGTCCGAATAAGTGTCCAAGTGTTTAAAACCCAATGCATTAGAAATGGCAAGCGAACACCACAATTACATATCTACCATCATCGAAGACGGTCTGATGAAGTATCCGAGTGTTCGAATCCCAATGTATGAGAAATGGCAAGAAAACACCATAATTACATATCTGCCATCATGCAAGAGGATCTGAATATGTGCCCGTGTGATGAAACCCTAATGCATGAGAAATGACAAGTAAACACCATAATTATATATATGCCATCATCCAAGAGGGTCCGAACAAGTGTACTAGTGTTCAAACGCTAATGCATGAGAAATGGCAAGTCAACACCATAATTACATATCTACCATCGTGCAAGAGTATCCAAATAAGTGTCCAAGTGTTTAAACCCTAATGCATTAGAAATGGCAAGTGAACTCCATAATTACATATCTGCCATCATGCAAGAGGGTCTGATTAAGTGTCCGAGTGTTCGAACCCTAATGTATGAGAAATGGCGAGTAAACACCGTAATTACATATCTGCCATCATGCAAGATGATCCGAATATGTGTCCGTGTGTTTAAACACTAATGCATGAGAAATGGCAAGTAAACACCATAATTACATAACTGCCATCATGCAAGCGGGTCCGAATAAGTGACCGAGTGTTCGAACCCTAATGTATGAGAAAAGTCTAGTAAGCACCATAATTACATATCTGCCATCAAGCAAGAGGATCCGAATACGTGTCCGTGTGTTTAAACACCAATGCATGAGAAATGGCACGTAAACACCATAATTACATATCTGCCATCATGCAAGTGGGTCCGAATAAGTGTCCAAGTGTTTAAAACCTAATGCATTAGAAATGGGAAGCGAACACCATAATTACATATCTACCATCATGGAAGATGGTCTGATTAAGTGTCCGAGTGTTCGAATCCTAATGTATGACAAATGGCTAGTAAACACCATAATTACATATCTGCCATCACGCAAGAGGATCTGAATACGTGTCCGTGTGTTTAAACCCTAATGCATGAGAAATGGCAAGTAAACACCATAATTACATATCTGCCATCGTGCAAGAGGTTTCAAATAAGTGTACTACTGTTCGAACGCTAATGCATGAGAAATGGCAAGTGAACACCATAATTACATATCTACCATCATGCAAGAGTATCTGAATAAGTGTCCAAGTGTTTAAACCCTAATACAATAGAAATGGCAAGTAAACTCCATAATTACATATCTGCCACCATGCAAGAGGGTCAAAATAAGTCATCGTGTGTTCGAACCCTAATGTAGAAGAAATGGCTAGTAAATGCCATAAATACATATCTGTCACCATGCAAGAGGATCCGAATATGGGTCCGTTTGTTTAAACCCTAATGCATGAGAAATGGC
Source organism: Camellia sinensis (assembly GCF_004153795.1). Taxonomy (NCBI): domain Eukaryota; kingdom Viridiplantae; phylum Streptophyta; class Magnoliopsida; order Ericales; family Theaceae; genus Camellia; species Camellia sinensis. The sequence goes on from NW_021025015.1 coordinate 1,112,339, forward strand.
AAATAAACACCACAATTACATATCTGCCATGATACGAGATGGTCCGAATAAGTGACCGAGTGTTCGATCGCTAATGCATGAGAAATGGCAAGTAAGGACCATATTTACATATCTGCCATCATGGAAGAGGATTTGAATACGTGTCCGTGTGTTTAAACCCTAATGCATGAGAAATGGCTAGTAAACACCATAATTACATATCTGTCATCATGCATGGGGGTCCGAATAAGTGACCGAGTGTTCGAACCCCAATGTATGAGAAATGGCTAATAAACACCAAAATTATATATCTGCCATCATGCAAGAGGATCTGAATACGTGTCTGTGTGTTTTAACCATAATGCATGAGAAATGGCAAGTAAACACCATAATTACATATCTGTCATCGTGCAAGAGGGTCTGAATAAGTGTGCTAGTGTTCGAACGCTAATGCATGAGAAATGGTATGTAAACACCATAATTACATATCTACCATCATACAAGAGGGTCTGAATAAGTGTCCAAGTGTTTAAACCCTAATGCATTAGAAATGGCAAGTAAACACCATAATTACATATCTGCCATCATGCAAGACGGTCTGATTGTGTGTCCGCGAGTGTTCGAACCCTAATGTATGAGAAATGGCTATTAAACACCATAATTACATATCTGCCATCATGCATGATGATCTGGATACGTGTCCATGTGTTTAAACCCTAATGCATGAGAAATGGCAAGTAAACACCATAATTACATATCTGCCATGATACAAGACGGTCCGAATAAGTGTCCGAGTGTTCAATCGCTATTGCATGAGAAATGGCAACTAAACACCATAATTACATACCTGCCATCATGCAAGAGGATATGAATAAGTGTCCGTGTGTTTAAACCCTAATGCATGAGAAATGGCAAATAAACACCATAATTACATATCTGCCATCATGCAAGAGGGTCCGAATAAGTGACCGAGTGTTCGATCCCTAATGTATGAGAAATGGCTAGTAAACACCATAATTACATATCTTCGACAATGCAAGAGGATCCGAATACGTGTCCATGTGTTCAAACCCTAATGGACGAGAAATGGCCCGTAAACACCATAATTACAAATCTGCCATCGTGCAAGAGGATCCGAATAAGTGTACTAGTGTCCGAACGCTAATGCATGAGAAACGGAAAGTAAACACTATAATTACATATCTACCATCATGCAAGAGGATCCGAATAAGTGTCCTAGTGTTTTAACCATAATGCATTAGAAATCGCAAGTAAACACCATAATTACATATCTGCAATCATGCAAGACGGTCTGATTAAGTGTCCGAGTGTGCGAACCCTAATGTATTGGAAATGGCCTGTAAACACCATAATTACATATCTGCCATCGTACAAGATGATCCAAATACGTGTCCGTTTGTTTGAACCCTAATGCATGTGAAACGGCAAGTAAACACCATAATTACATATTTGCCATCATACAAGACGGTTCGAATAAGTGGCTGAGTGTTCGAACGCTAATGCATGAGAAATGGCATGCAAACACCATAATTACATATCTGCCGTCAAGTAAGCGGGTTCGAATAAGTGTCCGAGTGTTTAGACCCTAATGCATGAGAAATGGCAAGTAAACACCATAATTACATATCAGCCATAATGCATGAGGGTCTAAATAAGTGTTCGAGTGTTCGAACCCTAATGCATGTGAAATGGCAAGTAAACACCATAATTACATATTTGCCACCATGCAAGATAATCCGATTACGTGTCCGTGTGTTTAAACCCTAATGCATGAGAAATGGCAAGTAAACACCATAATTTGATATCGGCCATGATGCAAGACGGTCCGAATAAGTGTCCCAGTGTTCGATCGCTAATGCATGAGAAATGGCAAGTAAACAACATAATTACATATCTGCCGTCATGCAAGAGGGTCCGAATAAGTGACCGAGTGTTCGAACCCTAATGTATGGGAAATGGCTACTAAACACCATAATTACATATCTGCCATCATGTAAGTGGATCTGAATACGTGTCCGTGTGTTTAAACCGTAATGCATGAGAAGTGGCAAGTAAACACCTTAATTACATATCTGCCATCGTGCAAGAGGATCCGAATAAGTGTACTAGTGTTCGAACGCTAACGCATGAGAAATGGCAAGTAAACACAATAATTGCATATCTACCATCGTGCAAGAGGGTGTGAATAAGTGACCGAGTGTTCGAACCCTAATGTATGAGAAATGGCTAGTAAACGCCATAATTACATATCTGCCATCATGCAAGAGGATCCGAATACGGGTCCGTTTGTTTAAACGCTAATGCATGAGAAATGGCAAGTAAACACCATAATTACATATCTGCCATGATATAAAACGATCCGAATAAGTGTCCAAGTGTTCGATCGCACATGCATGAGAAATGGCAAATAAACACCATAATTACATATCTGCCATCATGCAAGAGGATCAGAATACGTGTCCGTGTGTTTAAACCCAAATGCATGAGAAATGGCAAGTAAACACCATAATTGCATATCTATCATCGTGCAAGAGGGTCCGAATAAGTGTGCTAGTGTTCGAACTCTAATACGTGAGAAATGGCAAGTAAACACCATAATTGCATATCTACCATCATACAAGAGGGTCCGAATAAGTGTCCGTGTGTTTAAACCCAAATGCATGTGAAATGGCAAGTAAACACCATAATTACATATCTGCCATCGTGCAAGAGGGTCCAAATAGGTGTACTAGGGTTCGAACGCTAATGCATGAGAAATGGAAAGTAAACACCATAATTACATATCTACCATCATGGAAGATGGTCTGATTAAGTGTCCGAGTGTTCGAATCCTAATGTATGACCAATGGCTAGTAAACACCATAATTACATATCTGCCATCATGCAAGAGCATCTGAATACGTGTCCGTGTGTTTAAACCACTACAACAAGTTGGGTCTTAAATGACGAAATTTTTTTGTCTCCAAAGAGCTAATTTCGTCACTATAGATATTTGTGAGGAAATATTTTCGTCACCGGTTTCGTCATTGAATGTTTGTCACTAAAAACCACCGTGACAAAAAATAATTTCGTCACCAATGAAATTACTTCAGTGACGAAATTTTTTATCACCAATAAAACAACATTTTGTCATATAAAATTCTCATTTTCGTCACCAAATAGTTATTCAATTCCATATTTTTAACTTTAGTTGACGAATAAATTTGTCACACATGTTGATCATTGATGAGGAAATAATTTCGTCACAGTAAGATGTAAAGGTGACGAAATTTTTTGTCTTCAAAAGTCATACATGGGTCACGAAATATATTTCGCCACAAATATATATATACGTGACGAAATTTTTAGTCACCAAACAACAAAATCAATGAAATATTTCATATATAAACTACAATAAATTTTATCACAAAAAATGTTTATTAGCGACGAATAATCACTTTGTCATAATAACAAGTACAAATGACGAAAAAATTCGTCACTGAACTTGTTCCATATTTTATATTTCAATTTAAATTATTATTTCACAAATATCCCTACTCATATCCCAATAGCCTTTTAAATGTACTAAAAAATCCACTAACTATTATACACCACTCCACAAAATAATTCACTAAACAATTTATATCATAAATGAAAATATATCCATCAAACAAATTTAATAATAATCCATTAAGTATAATAAAAAAAACCATCATAACAAATTCCAAAATGAACTAATGCGGAGTCCAACAAAAAAAATATCAGTCAACTAGGTTTAAAACTAGAACTAAGAATCAGTTCAAGAAAAAAAATTTAACACTTGATCTTGATTTGCAAGTATGCTTCTAATAAACGTCATCAGAAACCAATCTGCAAAAAAATTAAACAAGGAAAACATTAATATATTATGAATTACATCTAAACTCACATATAAATAATTTTATTTTATAAACCAATTTAGTAGACATGCATATAACAATCCAAAACTTTAAAGTGTTGAGGTGATCCTTGATGATAAAGCAAACACGGATAACAGAAGATGCCAAAAGATTGCAGCAATATCATATATCACTATCACTAATGCCAGAATATATTTAATAGCTTGAAAATACAATATAGCATTGAGATACATTTGATTCATGACAATGGGTCGATGACTTCTTCAATGAAATAAATTTGATAAGTGGAATTCAACACAAGAACCTTGTAAGACTTTTGGGTTGTACCATTGAAGGTCCAGACCGCCTTGTTTATGAATTTGTACCCAACAAAAACCTTGATCAAATCCTCTTTGATAAGGAATTTTTTTATTTTTTATTTATAAACATGTTCGTGATTTTTTTGGCTCTTAAAAATAAAGATAGGTGAGAGTTCATTGGTGGATCTTTCACCACACAATAGCAATAAGTGCATACATTAAGGGTAAGAGAAATTACCTTTATGTAGTAATTTATGCATCATCATCAGCTACTCTCTCTCTCTCTCTCTCTCTCTCTCTCTCTCTCTCAAGAATATCCTCTACCCATGACCAGCACTGCAAATATATATTTATATTTATTTTTTTAACCGAAATTACTGATATGAAAGAAAATATTTATAGTAACTTACCAAAGAGTTACTAGTTCCATCAAAGCTTCTATGTTGATCAGGAGAATAATCGCAGATCTACAAGCTCAGTAGTTATCCAAATCAGCACACATGAGTCTTTGGTACTCCACAAAATGAATAATATTGAAAGAAACAAAAATAAAATAAAATAAAACAGACATAAAGACATGGCATCAAACACTTACAAAATCTATAGATAGATTTCTGTAGTAACTTAAAAAAATAAATAAACAAAAAGAAGAAGAAAAAAAAAACACAAAACCCACCAGACAGAAACCTGAAAGAAATAGAATCACCTTCTTGAAATGCAAAATGAAAACTATACTTTTAGAGACTTGACTTAGACTTTTAGAAAAAGAAGAAAACTAGAAAAAGAATTACATTGGTATTTACAAGCTATAGAGGCTCTTGTAGTTTTGTTGCCAATCCAATTTTCAACAACCCCTCTCCAATTTAGACAGAAAGGAGAAGAGCTAAAAATATATCAATAATTTTAAAGAAATGCAGCCATACGTATCACTTCCTTGCATCCCAAATTTGTCTAATTTCTAGTTTGGCTAAAAGGCAATCAACTTTGTGACTCAACCAAAATAAATAACTGGGACAAGGTTTGTGGAAAAGGGGAGAAACAACTTTGAGGAAAAACAAGAAACAAAATCTCCCATGTCTATATATGTGTTTTTTTCCATTCCACCCTGGATGAGGTGTTAGATTAGAGCAGCATCCAAAGTTATGTTCTGGATAAGCTTTCTACTCACTTGATAATATTTTATTGATGCAAGAGGTTGTTAGAGTTTATCACAGAAATGAAGGACCAACAAGGTGTGTGTTCAAAATTGATTTAATCAAGGCCTATGGCTCTGTAGATTGGAATTTGTTATTGGTATCTATGACACATGGGATTCCCTGCTCAGTTTGTTGGCTGGATTAAGGTGTGCATTTCCACTGTTATGTACTCAGTAGTAATAAATGGAGAATTAGTTGATTATTTCCCGGCAAAAAGGGGATCCAAGGTAAGGTGATCCTATGTCCCCCTACTTGTTTCTCAATTGTGATGGAGTGTTTCTATAGAATACGGCAGCAAAGAGTGAGAGAAGGTGGTTTTACTTTCCATTGGAAATGTTAGGTTCAATTGGCATTTGCTGATGATCTATTCATTCTATGTGAAGCTAACATGGGCTCTTTCCAAATCATTAAGAGTATGTTATCTCAGTTCCATCTTCTATCTGGCCTACAACCTAATCTTTAGAAACATAAGTTTTCTTTTTCCCTTCCTCTGTGGAGTTAGTAATGAATCTAACTAAGTCTGATCTTTTATCCATTTTGCCAATACCAGAAGGGAAATTGACGGTTAATTATTTACTGTTTCCTCTTATTTCCTATAAACTAAAAGCTGCAGAGTGTGAGCAACTTAATAAAAGAATGATGAATAGAATCAACAGTTGGACAACTAAATTTCTGTCTTATGGTGGTAGGCTCTAACTTGATCAATCTGTTTTTTTCAGCAGCATATAAGTTTATTGGTCCTTCGTTTTTATCCTTCCTTAGCAAATCTTGAAAGAAATAGAAGCCATTATGAAAGACTTCCTTTGGTTAGGGGTTAAAAACCACTTAACATATGCTAAAGTAAGTTGGGAACAAGTTTTCTGTCCAAAAAATGGAGGAGTTCTGTGAATTAAATCAATCATTCATTAGAATCAAGCTACAACTATGAAACTTCTTTGGGCTATATGCAAAAAGTCAAATATCCTATGGGTAAAGTGGATTCACACATATATTATCAAATCTAGATGCTTCAGGACTATGCAAGTCCCTTCTAATGTGTCTTTGACAGTGAGGAAACTTTTCAGTGCCTTGTTTATGCCTTAATGTGCCTTAGGTTGTTAGCCTTTGTTGGAGCATGTTTTAGGCTTAGTCTTGTGAAGATTTTGTGCATATCTTAGCAAGATTGAGAGAAAAATATATACACGATGTTGTTTCTAAAGTTATAGCTCATTTCTCCAGACTTCCTATATTCTTTAATGTCTTTCCATTAACAATAGAGCGATGAAAATATGTCTGACATACTAGTGTATTGAGTCAAAGTCAGATTGCCTATTCATAGTAAAGTACATTTCCAAATGTTTAGAAGCCAATTTCAAATTAGGAACTTACACAATAAAATATTGCTAGCAATAACCAGATCCCAATCCATCAAACAATTGAGCAAAGTTAAAAGACATACAAATGAGGGATCTACTATACCTATCATGTCATATTGTTCATTCCCTAAGTCTAATTTTACAATGAAAAAAAAAAAAAAAATTCCACCAATCATGAGAATGAAGGTCAAAAGCATCAAATCTTATTGATAGTCCTCACCAATATTTTCTTGGATCTATCTTCCTTATCATATGAAAGAGAAAAAGAACTCACGCTTAATGTGAGGAAGGACGGGAGAAATTCCATTAACTCTACAATTATGAGCTATGTTCTCTACAATTTCTTGATCATCATAGTCTGAGGTAGTGCTGTCAAATTCCCTCTTTACTTTGTTTATTTGTGTCTTCACACCATTATGTCCATTAATTCCAATCACTTTACCTTACTAAAAGAGATGTCGGTGTAATTACACTAAAAATATGGGGCTTATTATTTCTTTTCTTTCATTATTTTATTTTATTTTTTTAGATCTTAGGAGAATGGATCCATTCTTTTATTAGTTTTACATGAATAGAGGAGCATTAGCCAATTCAATAGCTGATCAACACAACAAAGTGAAAATTCAACAGTATTGATCAATAATTGATGAAAGTAAAATTGAAAGATTGGATTAGTACCTGAAACATCCCTAAAATCCCAAGACTCTCTCTCTCTCTCTCTCTCTCTCTAAAAACCCCTATTTCTGTCTCTACAAGCTAAAAGGGATCAACTTTCCACTCAACATTCTCTTCTCTTTCTCTTCTTATTCAATGGAAATGTTAAAACACTCATTTTATTTTGACTATATAAAGCAACCAATCATCAAAACAGAGATAACCTATTTGCCTAAAAACTTAAGGAGTAGCTATATTGATCTTGATCATTTGCAGAGGCAATTGCCATTTTTGTAACAAAGCTTTTATGCAATCCATTTTGACCCTAAACCCTTTTAACATAACATAACATAACATAGCAAAGTCCCAAGAAAATAAATAGACAGTAAATCAATTTCATCTTCCACATGAGAAATCAAACCTAACAATTTCCAAATGCATCAGAATTCACAACTGATTTAAATCCATAGCTTTAAACAACATTGAGTTAAAATTTCCATGAATCAAAGCAACAACTTTGTGAAGCTAACCGTATTTTCTGTTGATTGATGCGTAAGTCTCTTAGACAGGTTTCGCCAATTGCAAAAGAGTGCCAAAAACTCTGTGAAGCAACAACTCTGTTTGGAAGTTGAGAAAGTGACGAATAGATGAATTTGTAAACACACACAGAACAAGAGAGAACGAGAGAACGAGAGAGAGAAACTCACCACGCCGGAGAACCACCGTGGTAACGCCGACGGAGATCGCCACCGCTAGATCGTTGCCTTCGCAAAACCTATGGAGATTGTTGCCTTCGCTGCTATGTGAGAATGAGAACGAGAAACCGTGAGAGTGAGATTGAGAAAGAGAACCCTAACTTGTGGGGAAATGGACGGGTACCCATTCTCGACCCTTCTCCTATGGATATTTTAAAAACCCACTTAATTAATCTTATGGGTTAAAAAAAAGGGAAAATTCATATATTTGGATTGGATCTCCATGATACCCATAGGGTAAGATTTTCATTGCCATCCCTAATCAATAGGGTTCCTTTTTTTCATTACCGCCAAATCTCAAAGTTCCCCCTTCAAGATTGGTTGGGGATAAAATAATTTTGTCATTAAAAATTTTAAAATATTGCCATTGGGTATGGTTTTTGTTGCCATTCTTAATAGGTTCCTCTTTTTTATTACCGTCAAATTTTAAAGTTCTTCCCTCCAAGATTGGTTAGTGATAAAATAATTTTGTCATTAAAAATTTTAAAATATTAAAATTATTGACTATAAAAATATATTTCTCATTAAATAGTTTTAAAATATTTAAATTTATTTTTTTAAAAAAATATTTAAAATTATTGATGACAAAAATATATTCTTCACTGATAATTTTGTAATTGGTGACAACTTTTTTTCTTACTAAGAATCTCAAAATTTTGACGCAACCCAAAAAAAAATTAGAGGGAAAATCTTTGGTGACGAAATTTAATTTTTCTTCACCTAAAAATAAGTATTTATTAAATTTCGTTACCTATTATTTTTACTTTTTATTATATGTGACAAAATTTTATAATTCGTCACGGATTATTCTTATTTAGTGACGAAATATTTTTTCACTACTTTCCGTCACCATAGGTTTAGAGAGTTAATTAACTTGTGTTTTTGTTTTGAGAGAGAGAGAGAGGGAGAGAGAGAGAGAGAGAGAGAGAGGAGAGAAAAATTGATAAACAAAAATAAAAGGAGGAAAAAAGTTAGTAGTCTATTTTTTCCATTACCGCCCAATATGTTAAAATTTTTCCTCTAAAATTGTTGACAAAATAATTTTCTCACTAAAATGTCTCAAAATATTAAAAATTATTAATGATAAAAATATATTTCTCACGAAATGGTCTTAAAACATTTAAAATCAAGTTTCTCAAAAAATATATGTATAAAATTATTGGTGACGAAAATGTATTCCTCGCTAATAATTTTATAATTGGTGATAAAAATTTTTCTCACCAAAAGTCTAAATTTTTGGCGCCACTCAAAAAATATTAGCGGGAAAACTTTTGATGACGAAACTTAATTTTTCCTCACCTAAAAAGAAGTATTTGTTGACAAAAATAAATTTCGTCACCTATTATTTTTATTTTTTTATTATACGTGACAAAATTTTATAATTCGTCACGGATTATTCTTATTTAGTGACAAAATTTATTTTCTTCACTACTTTTCGTCACTATAGGTTACTTTTGTTGTAGTGTTTCAAATTATTCGTTTCATCTTGTGAGAAGGTTTATAGACCTCCATATAATATAGATTTGGTGTGAGAGAGTGCACCATATTATGGTGTGATCATTTCTCATGCCTTCAACCGACACCACTATTATTATACCCCTACCATCGCCATTGTCATCACCATTGCCACTACGTTACCACCACTATTGTCATCATCATCTTAAACCACTACAGAAAATCGAGGATTTAATGGCGTTTAATTAGCAGTGTTTTACTAAACGTCACTTTTTCTAATAATTAACGACATTTTTTAAATGTCGCATTTGTTATTAATTAAAACGGTCCCATTTTATGAATAGAAGACGTTTGAAAACGCCTCCAAATCCTGTCTCTCTTCACACCCTATTTTGTCTCTCTGAACCTTTATTTTGAAAACCCTATTTTGAGCATCGTGGTCTATAATATGAAGTTCGAATCTATCACTCACTCAAATCTCTCACTCACTCTTTTGCTCTCTCCTTCTCTTAGAGGATCGAATCAATATGAAGTTCTCTCTCTCGATTCTTCTTCAGCTTAGTGATTCATCTCAAAGCAATTGTGATTTGAAATTTCTCTCTCTCTCTCTCTCTATTTCTCTCTCGATTTTAAGCACCACCGTCTACAATCTTAGAAAAACCAATCGAATCCTTCAAAATCTTCTTCAGCTTTGTGATTTATCTCAGTGATGGTGTTCTGTTTATGGATTTAGAACTTTTCGTCTTCTTCGATCAGAGGTTAGTTGTTTGTTTCTTAGATGTTTCTTCTGTGCTCTGTTTGTGAATCTCTTTTTGCTCATCTTTTTTTGTGTTTCTTCTGTGTTTTGTTTGTGATTTATCTCTGTTTCTTTTGTGCTCTAGATCAGTGTTTTGAAAAATGCTGAATTAGTGTTTCAGTAATTGTTTTTCACTGATGTGTTGCTTTGCACTATGAGATCTAGATTGTGCTTTTGGTGGAGATAAAATGAGGGTGGCAATGGTGGTGTAATGATGGTGGTTATTAACCCCAAGAGGCTGGCCTAGTGGGTACAACTTGGGGTCTGGGGGTATGCTTCCTCCATTAGGTGCTATCAACTCCTTAGGGCTACGCTCACATATTTTTCCTGAGACATGTGGAGGGGCACTTTACGTGGGTTTTGGGATTAGTCAAGGTGCGTATAAGTTGACCCGAACGCCTAGTCATTAAAAAAAATGATGATGGTTATTGTGTGGTGGAATGATAGTGGTGGTTATGACAATAATGGTAATGATTGTGTAGATGAAGGGTTGTTGTAGTGGTAATAACAATGACAACTATTCAGATAGTAGTGAAATGATGGTGGTGCTTATGATAACAATGACAATTGTGATGAAGATGGTGGTCGTGGTGGCAGTGGTGATGGTGACCGTTGTGAGGTTATAATAGTGTATATTGATATTTATGTATAAGTATTTATAAATTCAGACAAGGTTAACTAAATTTTCTATCACTTATTATTATTATTTTTTTAATTTTTAGTTTACATTTTAAGAGTCACTTAAATTTTTAAGGGATACCATTTGTGGTTATCAAATAGGTTTAATTGATTTTTAATTAATAAATTCAATTTTAACTGTTGAATTTTGTTATCAAACACCACCTTATTTAGACACTTAAAATTGGCACACAAAAATTAATGAAAATATCATGATTCATATAATTTAAAATTTTAAGCAACTTTTATAAGAGCATCTCCAATAGAGTTGCTAAAGGAGTTGCCAAAGCTATGATTTGGCAAGAGGGAAAAAATGGGGTCTCCAATGGCCTGCTATTCCTTCTGCCAAATGTAGCAAATGCTATTTCTGTTGTCAAATTTGGTAGGAGGTTTGGCATTTGCCAAACATGTCACATCATCAAAAATAATAGATTTTGGCTCCAAAGCTTAGATCATCCTCTCTCTTAAAAAAAATCCCAAAATGTTTGAAGTTTTTTTTTTAAAAACAAAATTCACTATTTTTGTTTTTGTTTTTGTTTTTTTTTTTTGGTCAAATAGAATTCATTTATTTATTATAGCATTTGTTTCTTCAATTTTTTTTTTCTCAAAACAAATTTCACCAATTTCTACATTTCCCAGACACAAATTTCTCAAATTTCAGAATGATCAGTCAAGAATTTATTTCACAAATATTTGGAACAATTAGTCAATAACAAATTTTAGAAATGATTAATCAATCCAAATTTCACAAGTTTATATAAATTTCTGAAGCAATCTAGTTCAAATTTAGAAAACAAACACCTAGATTCTAGCATGATTGATGAATTTGTTCTTCATCTCAACCTCCATTGACCTTTAAAGCTTGTTGGGGGTTGCTTACATGACAAATTAAGGGTCCCTCTTTTGTTTAATAGTCTTCCATCTTTTATTTTCAAATTTGAATGAAATGAGAGCCAAACCCAATTCCTGGGTTTTGCACTGAGTTTCAATATTTGAAAATCTCATAAAAGATTTTTGGGTCTATTGTATTATTTCCACCTAATTTGGTCTGAAGTAGACATAAATCAGAGAGGGGAAATGGGATTGGTAGGCCTCCAAGAAAATGGTAATAGGGAAATGGGTTTATCTAGTTTTCCTTTGGAAGTTAAGAACAAGTACAGGAGGATGAACTCTAAGCTTACAGGATGATGATGGTGAGATGAGATCTAAAGAAAGAGAAAGATGGTGAAGATTGTGTTATTTTGCTAGAGATTCAACCGTGTAAAGCTAGGATGATGATGGCAATGTTGATCAGCCAACCGGGTTTGATAAAGATGGAGAGATAGATGAACATAGAGAGAGAGAGAGAGAGAAAGAGAGAGAGATGCTCAGCCTATTGGTTTGATGAAAATGAAGATGAGAAAGAGAAAATGTGGGTTGTCTTGAGAAAACAGCCGATGATTCTAGAATTCTCATATCAGCTGTTGGATTGTGAAAACATTAACGGTATGGATGGTGTCTTGGGATGCAACAACAGCCATTGTGCACTTTTTTTCCTACCAAAAAAAAAAAAAATGCAAAACATATAGAAATTTTTTCCTTGTCTCCTGATGAATAATTGTGGGAGAATGTTTTTTTTAATGTAGTTAATTTTTTTTTATTTTTTTTAAGTGGTATGTGTTTTGGTGGAGTGACTTATATTATTTTTTTTTTGAATTTTTTATATTTTTCTAGTCGAGTATAATGTAAATATATATATAAATTTACAAACAGTTGAAAAAAGGTCACAAAAGACAAAAACAATAATTAAAAAAAAATTAGTAAAAAAATCTATCCAAACAACACCTACAAACTTTGAGAGAAAGTTGGTTGAGATTTGTCAAAATAGCATATGACCATTGGAGCACCATTAATATAATTTGGCAAAATAGCACTATTCTTTGCCAAATTATAGCAATGGCAATGCTATTTTAGCAAACATCATTGGTGATGCTCTAATGTAGGCTAGAAGTTATATATAAAAAAATTATGGATAAAGATTCTTACTTAATATTGACTAAATTTATATTGTTTATACATACATATTAATGTGTTCCATTATGATTTTCACTACCCTCACTGTCACCGACACCACCACTTCCACTATTATACCCCTACCATCACCATCGTCATCGCCATTGCCGCAACACTACCACCACCATTGTCATCGTCATTTCAAACGCCACTATCATGTTACTATTACCACCATGTCACTATCAAGATCACCGTTGCCACTACGAAATGGCAAGTAAACACCATAATTACATATCTGCCATCATGCAAGAGGATCTGAATACGTGTCTGTGTGTTTAAACCCTAATGCATGAGAACTGACAAGTAAACACCATAATTATATATATGCCATCGTGCAAGAGAGTCCGAAGAAGTGTAGTAGTGTTCGAACGCTAACGCATGAGAAATGGCAAGTCAGCGCCATAATTACATATCCACCATCGTGCAAGATTATCCAAATAAGTGTCCAAGTGTTTAAACCCTAATGCATTAGAAATGGCAAGTAAACTCCATAATTACATATCTGCCATCATGCAAGAGGGTCTGATTAAGTGTCCGAGTGTTCGAACCCTAATGTATGTGAAATGGCTAGTAAACACCTTAATTACATATCTGCCATCATGCAAGATAATCCGAATACGTGTTCGTGTGTTGAAACCCTAATGCATGAGAAATGGCAAGTAAACACCATAATTACAAATATACCATCAGGAAAGAGGTTCCGAATAAGTGACCGAGTGTTCGAACCCTAATGTATGAGAAATGGCTAATAAACACAATAATTACCTATTTGCCATCGTGCAAGAGGATCCGAATACGTGTCCGTGTGTTTAAACCATAATGCCTGAGAAATGGCAAGTAAACACCATAATTGCATATCTACCATCGTGCAAGAGGGTCTGAATAAGTGACCGAGTGTTCGAACCCTAATGTATTGTTTAAACCCTTATGCATGAGAAATGGCAAGTAAAAACCATAATTACATATCTGCCATCACGCAAGAGTGTCTGAATAAGTGTCCGACTGTTTAAACCCTAATGCATGAGAAATGGCAAATAAACAACATAATTACATATCTGGCATGATGCAAGAGGGTCTGCATAAGTGTCCGAGTGTTTAAACCCTAATGCATGAGAAATGGTACAAAAACACCATAATTACATATCAGCCATCATGCTAGAAAGTCGGAATAAGTGTTCGAGTGTTTAGACCCTAATGCATGAGAAATGGGAAACAAACACCGTAATTACATATTTGCCATCATGCAAGTGGGTCCGAATAAGTGTCCAAGTGTTTAAAACCTAATGCATTAGAAATGGCAAGCGAACACCACAATTACATATCTACCATCATCGAAGACGGTCTGATGAAGTATCCGAGTGTTCGAATCCCAATGTGTGAGAAATGGCAAGTAAACACCATAATTACATATCTGCCACCATGCAAGAGGATCTGAATACGTGTCTGTGTGTTTAAACCCTAATACATGAGAACTGACAAGTAAACACCATAATTATATACATGCCATCGTGCAAGAGAGTCCGAAGAAGTGTAGTAGTGTTCGAACGCTAGTGCCTGAGAAATGGCAAGTCAACACCATAATTACATATCTACCATCGTGCAAGATTATCCAAATAAGTGTCCAAGTGTTTAAACCCTAATGCATTAGAAATGGCAAGTAAACTCCACAATTACATATCTGCCATCATGCAAGAGGGTCTGATTAAGTGTCCGAGTGTTCGAACCCTAATGTATGAGAAATGGCTAGTGAACACCGTAATTACAAATCTGCCATCATGCAAGATGATCCGAATACGTGTTCGTGTGTTGAAACCCTAATGCATGTGAAATGGCAAGTAAACACCATAATTACAAATCTACCATCACGAAAGAGGTTCCGAATAAGTGACCGAGTGTTCGAACCCTAATGTATGAGAAATGGCTAATAAACACCATAATTACATATCTGTCATCATGCAAGAGGATCCGAATACGTGTCCGTGTGTTTAAACCATAATGCCTGAGAAATGGCAAGTAAACACCATAATTGCATATCTATCATCGTGCAAGAGGGTCCGAATAAGTGTGCTAGTGTTCGAACTCTAATGCATGAGAAATGGCAAGTAAACACCATAATTACATAGCTACCATCATACAAGAGGGTCCGAATAAGTGTCCAAGTGTTTAAACCCTAATGCGTGTGAAATGGCAAGTAAACACCATAATTACTTATCTGCCGTCATGCAAGACGGTCTGATTATGTCTCCGCAAGTGTTCGAACAATAATGTATGAGAAATGGCTATTAAACACCATAATTACATATCTGCCATCATGCTTGATGATCTGAATACGTGTCCATGTGTTTAAACCCTAATGCATGAGAAATGGCAAGTAAACACCATAATTACATATCCGCCATCATGCAAGTGGGTCCGAATAAGTGTCCAAGTGTTTAAAACCAAATGCATTAGAAATGGCAAGCGAACACCATAATTACATGTCTCCCATTATGGAAGATGGTCTGATTAAGTGTCCGAGTGTTCGAATCCTAATGTATGACCAATGGCTAGTAAACACCATAATTACATATCTGCCATCATGCAGGAGCATCTGAATACGTGTCCGTGTGTTTAAACCCTAATGCATGAGAAATGGCAAGTAAACACCATAATTACATATTTGCCATCGTGCAAGAGGTTTCAAATAAGTGTACTACTGTTCGAACGCAAATGCATGAGAAATGGCAAGTGAACACCATAATTACATATCTACCTTCATGCAAGAGTATCTGAATAAGTGTCCAAGTGTTTAAACCGTAATGCCTTAGAAATGGCAAGTAAACACCATAATTACATATCTGCCATCATGCAAGAGGGTCTGATTAAGTGTCCGAGTGTTCGAACCCTAATGTATGAGAAGTGGCTATTAAACACCATAATTACATATCTGCCATCATGCAAAATGATCCGAATACGTGTCCGTGTGTTTAAACCCTAATGCATGAGAAATGGCAAGTAAACACCATAATTACATATCTGCCATCACGCAAGAGGTTCCGAATAAGTGTCCGAGTGTTTAAACCATAAATACATATCTGCCATCATGCAAGATGATCCGAATACGTGTCCGTGTGTTTAAACCCTAATGCCTGAGAAATGGCAAGTAAACACCATAATTACATATCTGCCGTCGTGTTAGAGGGTCCGAACAATTGTACTAGTGTTCGAACGCTAATGTCTGGGAAATGGCAAGTAAACACCATAATTACATAACTACCATCATGCAAGAGGGTCCGAACAAGTGTCCAAGTGTTTAAACCATAATTACATATCTACCATCATGCAAGATGATCCGAATACGTGTCCATGTGTTTAAACACTAATGCATGGGAAATGGCAAGTAAACACCATAATTACATATCTGTCATCACGCAAGAGAGTTTGGATAAGTGTCCGAGTGTTTAAACCCTAATGCGTTAGAAATGGCAAGTAAACACCATAATTACGTATCTGCCATCTTGCAAGAGGGTCTGAATAAGTGTTCGAGTGTTCGAACCCTAATGTATGAGAAATGGCTAGTAAACACCAAAATTACATACCTGTCATCGTGCAAGATTATCTGAATACGTGTCCGTGTGTTTAAACCCTAATGCATGAGAAATGGCAAATAAACACCATAATTACATATCTGCTATCATGCAAGTGGGTCCGAATAAGTGACCGAGTGTTCGAGCCGTAATGTATGACAAATGGCTAGTAAACACCAGAATTACATATCTGCCGTCAAGCAAGAGGATCCGAATACGTGTCCGTGTGTTTAAACACTAATGCATGAGAAATGGCAAGTAAACACTATAATTACATATCTGCCATCATGCAAGGGGGTCCGAACAAGTGTACTAGTGTTCGAGTGCTAATGCTTGAGAAATGGCATGTAAACACCATAATTACATATCTACCATCATGCAAGAGGGTCCAAATAAGTGTCCAAGTGTTTAAACCCAAATGCATTAGAAATGGCAAGTAAACATCATAATTACATATATCCCATCATGCAAGAGGGTCTGATTAAGTGTCCGAGTGTTCGAATCCTAATGTATGGGAAATGGCTAGTAAACACCATAATTACATATCTGCCATCATGCAAGATGATCCGAATACGTGTCCGTGCGTTTAAACCCTAATGCATGAGAAATGGCAAGTAAACACCATAATTACATATCTGCCATCATGCAAGAGGGTCCGAATAAGTGTCCGAGTGTTTAAACCTAATGCGTTTGAAATGGCAAGTAAACAATATAATTACAGATCTGCCATCATGCAAGGGGGTCTGAATAAGTGTCCGAGTGTTCGAACCCAAATGTATGAGAAATGGCTAGTAAACACCATAACTACATATCTGCCATCGTGCAAGATGATCCGAATACGTGACCTTTTGTTTAAACCCTAATGCATGTGAAATTGCAAGTAAACACCATAATTACATATCTGCCATGATACAAGACGGTCCGAATAAGTGTCCGAGTGTTTGATTGCTAACTTGGCCTTGGCATGGCATGCTGCTGGCTTTGGCTGCGCTGCCTTGGCCTTAGCATGGCATGCTGCTGGCCTTGGCCTTGGCATGGTATGCTACTGGCTTTGGCTGGGCTACCTTGGCCGTGGCATGGCATGCTGCTGGCCTTGGCCTTGGCATGGCATGCTGCTGGCTTTGGCTAGGCTGCCTTAGCCGTGGCATGGCATGCTCCTGGCTTTGGCTGGGTTGCCTTGGCCATGGCATGGCATGCTGCTAGCCTTGGCCTTGGCATGGCATGCTGCTGGCTTTGGCTGGGCTGCCTTAGCCTTGGCATGGCATGCTGCTGGCCTTGGCCTTGGGGCTGGGCTGCCTTGGCTGCGGTTCTTATCACTAGACGTGCGTTGCGTGCGAAGGCGTGCAAAGGCGTGCGCGACCATGCGCGCAACACGCGCACCGTGGTCAAAAGACCACGCGCGCGGTATTCGC
Source organism: Camellia sinensis (assembly GCF_004153795.1). Taxonomy (NCBI): domain Eukaryota; kingdom Viridiplantae; phylum Streptophyta; class Magnoliopsida; order Ericales; family Theaceae; genus Camellia; species Camellia sinensis. Next base: position 1,130,435 of record NW_021025015.1, read on the forward strand.
ACAGGCCACGCTGCCCACGCCGCGGGCAGGCCAGGCCGCCCAGGCCGTGCGCATGCCATGCCGTGCTGCCCACGCCGCGGGCATCCCAGGCCGGCTGCATGCCAGGCCGCCCAGGCCGTGCGCATGCCATGCCGTGCTGCCCACGCCGCGGGCATCCCAGGCCGGCTGCATGCCAGGCCGCCCAGGCCGTGCGCATGCCATGCCGTGCTGCCCACGCCGCGGGCATCCCAGGCCGGCTGCATGCCAGGCCGCCCAGGCCGTGCGCATGCCATGCCGTGCTGCCCACGCCGCGGGCATCCCAGGCCGGCTGCATGCCAGGCCGCCCAGGCCGTGCGCATGCCATGCCGTGCTGCCCACGCCGCGGGCATCCCAGGCCGACCCAAGGCCGCAGCCCAGGCCGCGCCCAACATGGGGCATACCTGCCACTGCCTTGCCCTGGGCAAGGGAGGTGCCCCCCCTTATAGTAGCTTGTTAAGCCCTTTTCAATCTGGCAGGGGGAAACATCAACCATGCTCGAGGAGTCATAATGGATTTTTTTTAAAAAGTAATGGTTTTTTGCCAAAACTTTCAACATGAAAGTTTTAGGAAATAATTTAATACACCATAAAAAAAATTAAAAAAATATTTTGCCGCCGAAAATATTTTATTTTAATTTATTTCGATTTTAATACTTAAAAATAATAAAAATTAATAAAAATGGTCAACAAATTATGGAAAAATTCCAATAATTAAAGGATGAGGCACTAGTAATTATAGAAATTATTTAATTATTTTTTTCATTTTTTTTATTTTATTTTGACTTTTATGGCCAAATAAGGGCTTTAAATATTCAAAAAACTCAAGAAAAATTGCAAAAAAATATGGAATGACATTTAAAATTGATTGTAGTGCATTTTTAATTGTGTTGCATGGTTTGGGTAAGATTATAAAAGAATCATGTTTAAAAAGAGCGATCAAGGCGGTGGCATGCCATGGCCTTGTCCTTGGCCTTTGCCCGCGGCCTTCGCCTTGGCCATGCCTTGCACAGGGACTTGGCCTTGCCCACTGCCTTGGCCTTGGCCTTGCCCACTGCCTTGGCCTTGGCCATGGCATGGCATGCTCGCCGAGGCCGTGGCATGCCATGCAG
>NW_021025015.1:1141560-1156560 GCF_004153795.1 Camellia sinensis
AGTCAAAGCCAACCAAATGGAAATTAACCGAGGGACACGCTTTTCGCAAGGCACCTTCCACTGGGGAAGCGCAGGCAACTTGAATGTGAGTCGAAGACAACCTAAAGGCATTTACCCGAGGGACATGGCGGAATGCACCAGTGGAGTTCGCTGCATAGGCAGGGATTCGTCCAACTTGCACAAACCAAACACAACTCTATAATCGGGCATGTACAGACCCATCCCTATAATCGGGCACATATATACATTCAACCTTGGAAGTTATATATTGACCCAGCCCTATAATCGGGCATGTACAAAACTGTTGAAGTTATATACATTCAACCTTGGAAGGATGGTCAAGAAGTAAGCCAATTATCTTAATAAACTTCACAAAATAAGTGGCTTTGTAAGTGCCTGGATACACAAAGGTTGACAAAAGAAGCCGGGCGTCATGGGTTAGAACTGACCGCCTGGTTGGTTAACTACGGAAACAGACATATAGAGAGTGAGGCAGGCTCAGTGAATAGCAATATTTAAATGAAACAATGCTTAACTTGAAACATGACATTATCAATACGTATAGAAGTGCAGAGATCACATGGTTAGCCTGATTCTGTGTTCATTTCATAACGGCCTTAGGCCCAGACTTGAACATAAAAGCTTGAAACATCACATCTTAAATCATAACGGCTTAAAGCCCGTGAACATGGTGGAATATTGCCCTTGAACATGATGGCGTAAAGCCCTTAAACATGGCGGCATAATGCCCTTGAACATGATGGCATAAAGCCCTTAATCATGGCGGCATAATGCCCTTGAACATGCTTATACGAACTCAAGAGGTGTCTCACACGGATTCTAGAGGTGGCTCACGTCGTAGCACTTTGTTCCGTGTAGCACTTTGTTTCATATCGTAACAACTTACATTGAATGGCCGTAGGCCCAGAGTCTTATAGAAGGAAGCTATTTTATCTTCCCCATTTCTTTCTTTACATACTTGAAACATACGTGAAACATTAACATACATACTTCAAACATTAACATAGTTGCGTAAACGAAATGCTAATGAAAATCATTAGTCATATGTAAAGCGGATAATGATACTACTACTCACAGTGTTGTGATGATGTGTTTGTTCCTCCCAGAGTGTACCCTGCACACATTCAACCTTTACAATTTAGTTTCCTTTTCATATCAAATTACTTTCTGTTTCGTTTTACTTCGAAGGAATTTATACATATTAAAAGGCATCAAATACATATTCCGACAACATTAGAGGGTTCTACACGCAAAACGGAGCGATCCACGTTTTTCAGCATGGACCGCACGTGCGGCTATGAGCCCCGCACGTGCGGCAAACTCCCCCGCACGTGCGGCAGAATGCCCCCGCACGTGCCTTTTAAGCAGAACCAAACCCAAAATTTTCAGCATTTGCCGCACGTGCGGCAGTGACTTCCGCACGTGCGGCGATTCCCCTGTTTTGGTCTGAAATTTGCATCAAAATCCCATTCTTTTGGGAGTGTTTGCAAGACTCTAATATGGATCTTTTCATTGCCAAATTATGGTTCAAAAAGCATGAAAATTAAGGTACAATATACAACACTCTAGCTTGAATTAAATCCATGCACACAACTCAATTCAATGGACCAAAAGTTGAAACTCATAAACACACTTCCATGTCTTGAGGTTCTTAGCTTCACATGCACATAACATAACATAGATACACAAAATCATGCTCATAATAATGAATTCCAACTTGATAATGAAGGAAACACATGATGATAGGATTAACATACCAAAATTTCAACACCCACACACACACACACACACACAAGACCTCCATCACAATTTAGATCATTCTATATCAAAACTTCCTATTTCACCTTGGGGAAGAGGATTGGACTAGGGGAAATTGAACTTACCTTAGCTTCAATCCCTCTCAAGGCTTCCTTGTTCTTCCTCTCAACACTTTACTCCCAGAGAACATTTTATGATGTAGGTCTTAAGTCTTTACCTCTATAAGAAGCTTATAGATATATATAGAAACATTGATTGAATAAGGACAAAAAGTAATTGTTTAAACATCCGAAATTGAAATTTCCCAAAAATGCCTAATATTACCCAAAAATTATGCTGATCACATATATAAAATCAATTTCAGATAATTAAGCCCTCAAGGCCCCCAATTTCGATTCAAACCTTCTAATATAACAGATACTTTTCTTGTTGAACAGATAGACTTCCTTTAAACATATGGTTCACTTACTTAACTTTAATTCCTCATAGGATTTCACAATAAGCTTTCGAAATCATAAAAGTGGATCCGAAAACATAACAGAGAACATGTACGAGGGTCATGTTATTACACTCTTCCCCCCTTAAATAAGTTTGGTCCCTCAAACTTGTTTTACCTTAGGATAGAAACAAATGCGGATACTGATGTTGCATTTCCTCCTCTCTTTCCCAAGTTGCGTCGGTTCCGTAATGTTCCTGCCATTCCACTTTTACCATTGGAATTTCTCGATTTCGTATTTGTTTCACTTGTCAGTCCAAAATGCGGATTGGTTTTTCCTCATAAGTTAATTTTTCATCTAGCTCAATTTGGTGATAATCAATAACATGAGACGGATCCGCAAGATACCTTCGAAGCATAGAGACATGAAACACATTATGTACTTGACTCATATTTGGCGGGAGAGCAACTCGGTAAGCTACTGGACCTACTCTTTCCAGAATTTGAAAGAGACCAACATAACGGGGTGTCAATTTACCTCTTTTTCCAAACCTTGGGTGGCCTTTTATCGAAGTGACCTTTATAAAGACATGATCATCCGCTTTAAATTCTAAGTTCCTCCGTCGGTTGTCTGCATAACTTTTCTGTCTACTTTGAGAAGTTTTCAATCTCTCCCGAATAATTTTAACCTTTTCAGTGGTCAACTGAACAATTTCAGGTCCGAGTAAGGATTTATCTCCAACTTCAGCCCAACATACGGGAGAACGACATGGTCTTCCATACAGAGCTTCATAGGGTGCCATTTCAATACTTGAGTGGTAACTATTGTTGTATGTGAACTCTATCAATGGTAGGTGGGTTTCCCAACTTTCTTGAAAATCTAACACACACATTCGGAGCATATCCCCTAGAGTCTGTATCGTTCTTTCTGATTGCCCGTCAGTCTGAGGATAAAAAGCTGTGCTGAACTTTAGCTCGGTACCCATGGCTTCTTGTAAACTCTGCCAGAATCTGGAAACAAACTTCGGATCTCTATCTGACACAATTGAGACCGGTACACCATGCAGCCTTACAATTTCGTTCACATAAATTACTGCCAATTTGTCTACATTTTATTGAGTCTTCACAGGTAAGAAATGGGCGGACTTAGTTAATCGGTCCACAATGACCCATATTGAATTCATGCCTCGAGGAGTCTGTGGTAACCCCACGACGAAATCCATGGTCAAATGTTCCCACTTCCATTCTGGGATTGGAAGGGGCTGTATTAACCCTGCTGGCCTCTGATGCTCCGCTTTCACTTGCTGACATTGCAAACATTTAGAGACGAACTCCGCGATCTCTTTCTTCATACTTGGCCACCAAAAATTTTGTTTCAAATCTCGGTACATTTTGGTACTCCCTAGATGTATTGCGAATCTTGAAGTGTGTGCTTCTTCCATCAGTTTTTGTTTAAGCTTCAACACATTGGGGACACATACTCGATTTTGGAATTTGAGAACCGAATCCACTAAACTGAACCCCGGTTTTAGTTTTGCCTCTAACTCATCACATACCTTCTTTACAATATCATCCTCCGTTTGATGTAACTTGATTTCTTCAAGTAAAATTGGTTGGGCCATTACCACTGCTAATACTACCACCTATCCATGTATCATAAGCTCCACATTCATTTTATCCAACTCACTTATCAATTCCTTTTGTTCCGTAACTAGGTTAGCCAAACCTCCCATATTTTTCCGACTAAGAGCATCTGCAACCGTGTTGGCCTTACCAGGATGATAATGGATCTGTAAATCGTAGTTTTTAATTAACTCTAACCACCGACGCTGCCGCATGTTCAATTCCTTCTAGGTAAAAAGGTACTTGAGACTTTTGTGGTCGATGTAAACTTCATAGGTAGTACCATACAAATAGTGCCGCCATATCTTTAAAGCAAAAACTACCGCCGCGAGCTCAAGATCATGCGTGGGATAATTCTTTTCATGGGGTTTAAGCTGTCGTGAAGCATAGGCGATAACCCTTCCACCTTGCATAAGCACACACCCTAATCCTTTATGGGATGCATCACTGTAAATTACAAACCCTTCGGTGCCAGACGGTAAAGCCAGAACTGGAGCAGTGGTTAACTTCATCTTCAATTCCTAGAAAGCAGATTCCCGCTCTTTTGACCATTCAAATGCAACTCCCTTTCGAGTCAATTGTGTAAGTGGCACAGCAATTTTGGAAAAATCTTGAACAAATCTCCTGTAATAGCCAGCTAACCCCATAAAACTACGCGCTTCGGTCACATTGGTAGGAGTCGGCCATTTCACAATCGCCTCAATTTTGTGTGGATCAACAGAAACTCCTTCCTTTGTGATAATATGCCCCAGGGATGCCACCTCGAATAGCCAAAATTCACATTTCTTAAGCTTTGCATACAATTTCTTTTCCCGGAGGGTTTGAAGAATTAAGCGAAGATGGGTCTCATGAGCTTCCGCATTCTTTGAATAAATGAGGATATCGTCAATAAAGACCACTAAAAATTCATCCAAATAGGACTTAAAGATGCGGTTCATCAAATCCATAAAGGCTGCTGGGGCGTTAGTAACCCCAAAGGACATAACCAAAAATTCATAATGACCGTACCGAGTTCGAAAAGCTGTCTTCTCAACATCATCAGCCATGACATTTAATTGATGGTATCCAGACCATAGATCAATCTTAGAAAAGACCTGTGCCCCTTGAAGTTGATCAAATAGGTCATCGATTCTTGGCAATGGATACTTATTCTTGATTGTGGCTTTGTTAAGTTCTCTGTAATCGATACAAAGCTGGAGTGTTCCATCCTTCTTCTTTACGAACAAAACTGGTGCACCCCACGGCGATACACTCGGACGAATAAATCCTTTGTCCAGTAAATCTTGCAACTGCATTTTCAATTCTTTTATCTCAACTGGTGACATTCTGTACGGAGTCTTAGAAATGGATTGAGTCCCCAGTGCTACTTCAATTGTAAACTCAATTTCACGGTCTATTAACTGTCCTGGTAATTCTTTTGGAAAGACGTCCGGAAACTCACAGACAACTGGAATCATGTCGGTATTCCCATTCACGACTTGGCCCTCTAGAACACTGCATAAATACCCCTGACACCCTTTCTGAATTAATTTACAAGCCCTTGCTGTGGAAATTAAATAAGGTGGAGAGGTCACTCCATGTCCCTGAAAGGTAGACTCTGACTATCCCGGAGGGTGGAAACTGATTTGTTTAGTCAAACAATCTATAGTTGCACCATATTCACCCAACCAGTCCATTCCCAGAATAATATCGAAATAGGCCATATCAAGAGGTAACAGATTAGCATATACCCGAATATCCCCAAGTTGGAGTTCACAAGCAGCATATACAGAAGTACAAATCATAGGGCCTCCCAAAGGTGAACACACACACAACATATAAGACAGTTTTTCTTCAATTTTATCTAAATTAGGAGCAAATAGTTTCGACACAAAAGAGTGGGTGGAGCCAGAATCAAATAATATAGGAGCGACATGACCGTGAACAATAAATGTACCTGACACCACTGTTGCCGCATTTTGCACATCTCCTGGAACCAATGTGAACACCCTGCCTTGTCTCGCAGTGTCTTTATTATTAGTAGGTTTAGCAGTTGCCTTGGTGTCGGAAGTTGGTGCAGACCCCGCTGAACTTGTAGCGGTCCTATTATTACTCTGTTGACTTCTTTGAGGGCAATCCTTAATCAAATGACCCGTCTTACCACACTGAAAACAGGCTCCAAACTTCCGATAGCACGTCCCACGATGCTTCTTCCCACATTTCGGACAAGTCGGTATTGATTCCTGACTAACGGTGGAAGTATTTAAACTCCCCAAAGTCTGCTTCTTGTTTGGTGGAGTAGGTGACCCCTTCGACCATTGAGTATTTTGCCTTTTCCCTTTCCATTCTGAAATTCGACTCTGAGTAGCGAGATTCCCTTCCGCTATAACGGCTCTCTCCAACACATCAACGTAAGTGGGTAACTTCAATATGTTAACCTTATCCAGGATAGCGCTCTGTAATCCCCCTTCAAATTTACGTGCCTTCTTATAATCTGTGTCCACCATATGAGGTGCAAACTGAACTAATTCTGCAAATTGGGCTTCGTATTCGGCGACGGTTTTGTTCCCTTGTCTGAGAGTTTCGAATTCTGTTACCTTCTTATCTCGCATGCTTTGAGGTAAATACTTGTCATAAAATAGTTCTAGGAATCTTTCCAATGTTAATCCTGGGTGTGCAATCCTTGTAAGCATCCACCATCTCCGCGCCTCATCCTCAAGTGTGAAGGCAGCCAGTTGCACTTTTTGAGCTTCGGTGCAAGGAAAGACTTCAAATAGTTTTTTTATTCCCAACACCCATGCCTCAGCTTTCATTGGTTCTATCCCTCCTTTGAATGATGGGGGTTGCATCTTTTTAAACTCCTTGGTCAAAGCAACGGTTCGGTCTTCAGCATGAAAATCTTGCATTACAGGTGGAGGTGCCGGTGGTGGTGGTTGTTGTGCCTGTTGCTGTTGTTGCCTTAGGGTCTCCGCCATTTCCATAATCATTCTCTCCATTCTATCCAACCGTGCAGAAGTAGCATCTTCTACATCCTCTGTCCTTGTCCTCACCATAGCCTGCACAACAATCATTTATATACAATAGATATATTCAAAATTGTTAGCCTTATCAGAGTATACTTAACGTTGCCATCGATCTTTCATATACTTTCAGGATGTCATGCAAGATGCCTAAAGCTTTTCTAGACACCCTAAAGCTCAATGGATCCGTGTGTGAGATAGCAACTCGTGCTCTGATACCACTTGTCACGCCCCAAACTTGCCCCTAAAAGTTCGGGCATGACCCATTCAAAAACAGACATACAACCTGGTATATATAACATATGGGGCCTTATCGAAAGCACAAAATATTAAAAGAATAATAAACCAAACAAACTCCATTGAGCTATTTCTAATATGCCAGGATCTCATACATCACATGCACCATAATAGGTCGATAAAGTCCAAAAATATTCCTTAGCAGTACTTACACACAAACACATATACAGACCCAGCCCTATAATCGGGCATGTACAAAACTGTTGAAGTTATATACATTCAACCTTGGAAGGATGGTCAAGAAGTAAGCCAATTATCTTAATAAACTTCACAAAATAAGTGGCTTTATAAGTGACTGGATACACGAAGGTTGACAAAAGAAGCCGGGCGTCATGGGTTAGAACTGACCGCCTGGTTGGTTACCTACGGAAACAGACATATAGAGAGTGAGGCAGGCTCAGTGAATAGTAATATTTAAATGAAACAATGCTTAACTTGAAACATGACATTATCAATATGTATAGAAGTGCAGAGATCACATGGTTAGCCTGATTCTGTGTTCATTTCATAACGGCCTTAGGCCCAGACTTGAACATAAAAGCTTGAAACATCACATCTTAAATCATAACGGCTTAAAGCCCGTGAACATGGTGGCATAATGCCCTTGAACATGATGGCGTAAAGCCCTTAAACATGGCGTCATAATGCCCTTGAACATGATGGCGTAAAGCCCTTAAACATGGCGGCATAATGCCCTTGAACATGATGGCATAAAGCCCTTAATCATGGCGGCATAATGCCCTTGAGCATGCTTATACGAACTCAAGAGCTGTCTCACACGGATTCTAGAGGTGGCTCACGTCGTAGCACTTAGTTCCGTGTAGCACTTTGTTTCATATCGTAACAACTTACATTGAATGGCCGTAGGCCCAGAGTCTTATAGAAGGAAGGTATTTTATCTTCCCCATTTCTTTCTTTACATACTTGAAACATACATGAAACATTAACATACATACTTGAAACATTAACATAGTTGCGTAAACGAAATGCTAATGAAAATCATTAGTCATATGTAAAGCGGATAATGATACTACTACTCACAGTGTTGTGATGATGTGCTTGTTCCTCCCGGAGTGTGCCCTGCACACATTCAACCTTTACAATTTAGTTTCCTTTTCATATCAAATTACTTTCTGTTTCGTTTTACTTCGAAGGAATTTATACATATTAAAAGGCATCAAATACATATTCCGACAACAATAGAGGGTTCTACACGCAAAACGGAGTGATCCATGTTTTTTAGCGTGGGCCGCACGTGCGGCTGTGAGCCCCGCACGTGCGGCAAACTCCCCCGCACGTGCTGCAGAATGCCCCTGCATGTGCCTTTTAAGCAGAACCAAACCCAAAATTTTCAGCATTTGCCGCACATGCGGCAGTGACTCCCGCATGTGCGGCAGTGACTCCCGCACGTGCGGCAGTGACTCCCGCACGTGCGGCAATTCCCCTGTTTTGGTTCGAAATTTGCATCAAAATCCCATTCTTTTGGGAGTGTTTTCAAGACTCTAAAATGGATCTTTTCATTGCCAAATTATGGTTCAAAAAGCATGAAATTTGAGGTACAATATACAACACTCTAGCTTGAATTAAATCCATGTACACAACTCAATTCAATGGACCAAAAGTTGAAACTCATAAACACACTTCCATGTCTTGAGGTTCTTAGCTTCACATGCACATAACATAACATAGATACACAAAATCATGCTCATAATAATGAATACCAACTTGATAATGAAGGAAACACATGATGATAGGATTAACATACCAAAATTTCAACACCCACACACACACACACACACACAAGACCTCCATCACAATTTAGATCATTCTATATCAAAACTTCCTATTTCACCTTGGGGAAGAGGATTGGACTAGGGGAAATTGAACTTACCTTAGCTTCAATCCCTCTCAAGGCTTCCTTGTTCTTCCTCTCAACACTTTGCTCCCAGAGAACATTTTATGAAGTAGGTCTTAAGTCTTTACCTCTACGAGAAGCTTATAGATATATATAGATATATTGATTGAATAAGGACAAAAAGTAATCGTTTAAACATCCGAAATTGAAATTTCCCAAAAATGCCTAATATTACCCAAAAATTATGCTGATCACATATAAAAATCAATTTCAGATAATTAAGCCCTTGGGCCTCCAATTTCAATTCAAACCTTCTAATATAACAGATACTTTTCTTGTTGAACAGATAGACTTCCTTTAAACATATGGTTCACTTACTTAACTTTAATTCCTCATAGGATTTCACAATAAGCATTCGAAATCATAAAAGTGGATCCAAAAACATAACAGAGAACATGTACGAGGGTCGGGTTATTACAAGAAGAGAGGCTTTAATAGAATAACCTAGAATCCTCTAGAGTAGTCAAGAGCATGGTAGAGTAGAAGGCTCTGGGAGATTATAGAGCATGCTGGAAGGTTCTAGAACTCCCTGGAGCATTGTAGAAACTTGTACATAGTTAGAGACACTTGTAGACTCTTCTAGACATGTACATACTAGAATAGTCTTAGAATACTCTAGTTAGGGGGAAGTGTCTAGAACACTCTCCATTAGTGTTGTTCTAGAATATTCTCTGTAAGGTTATATAAAGGGGAGGCCCTCATTTGGCCAAACAACCCAAGTAGAACCAAGAACCTAAGTATCCAAGAGTTGTAAGCTTTCTCCCAAGTAATACAAAGCTAGCATTCTCCAAGTGTTCTCTCCAAGTGTATCTTGTGTGTGCATTCCCCTAGTTCCCTTCCACAAAAGGCTTACTTAGGTGCAGGGAAGGCGTGCTACAAGCATCTAAGGCCGCACGGTTGGCTTGGAAAGACCAAGTGTTGGTTTAGAAAATCCAAGGCCGTGACACTAGGCATAGGCGTGGCCTATGGCCTGGCCATGCAGGCCAGCCTTAAGGGAGGTGCCCCCCCCCTTTATAGTAGCTTGTTAAGCCCTTTTTCATCTGGAAGGAGGAAACATCACCTATGCTCGAGGAGTCATAATGGGGTTTTCTTAAAAAGTAACGTTTTTTTGCAAGAATTTTCAACATAAAAGTTGAAGGAAATAATTAAAGACACCATAAAAAAATTTTAAAAAAATATTTGGCCACCGGAATATTTTATTTTAATTTATTTCAATTTTAATACTTGAAAAATAATAAAAATTACTAAAAATAGTCAAACAATTCTAGAAAAATTCCAACAATTATAAGATGAGGCACTAGTAATTATAGTAATATTTTTAATTATTTTTTTATTTTTTATTTATTTTACTATAATTTTTATAAGTAAATAAATAATTAAAATACCCGACAAACGTGCAAAAACTCTTAGAGAAACCGAGCAAGCATCGGATAGCTCGAATGCAAATAACAAACGTAACAGGAAACTTCTGAGGGACATACTTGTCGCAACAAGCTTCCACTGGGAAAGCACTAGCAACTCGTTCGCAAGTCAAAGGAAACCAAATGGCTATTACCCGAGGGACATGCACTTCGTAGGGCAACTTATATGTAAATCAGAGCCAAACCAAATGGCAATTACTCGAGGGACAGGATTGCTTGCCAAGGGCATGGCATGTGGTTTTCTTGGCCAAGGCCATGCCACGCCACGCTACGGGACAAGGCCGTGGCAAGACATGCAGCTGGACTTGGCCTTGGCCTTGGCATGGCATGCCGCTGGCTTCAGCTGGGCTACCCTGGCCATGGCATGGCATGCTGCTGGCCTTGGCCTTAGCATGGCGTGTTGCAGGCTTTGGATGGGCTTGTTGCGGGCCTTGGCCTTGGCATGGCATGCTACTGGCTTTGGCTGGGCTACCTTGGCTAGGGCAGGGCATATTGCTGGCCTTGGCCTTGGCCTTGGCATGGCATGCTGCTGGCATTGGCTGGGCTGTCGTGGCCTTGGCATGGCATGATGCTGGCCTTGGCCTTGGAGTGGCATGCTGCTGGCTTTGGTTGGGCTGCCTTGGTCATGGCATGGCATGCTGCTGGCCTTGGCCATGGCATGCTGCTGGCTTTGGCTAGGCTGCCATGGCCGTGGCATGGCATGCTGCAGGCCCTGGCCTTGGCATGGCATGTTGCTAGCTTTGGCTGGGCTGCCTTGGCCGTGGCATAGCGTGCTGCAGGCCTTGGCTTTGGCATGGCATGCCGCTGGCTTTGGCTGGGCTGCCTTGGCCATGGCATGGCATGCTCCTGGCCTTGGCCTTGGCATGGCATGCTGCTGGCTTTGGCTGGGCTGCCTTGGTCGTGGCATGGCATGCTGCTGGCCTTGGCCTTGGCATGGCATGCTGCTGGCACTGGCTGGGCTACCTTGGCCGTGGCACGACATGCTGCTGGCTTGGGCTGGGTTACCCTGGCCTTGGCATGGCATGTTGCTGGCCTTGGCCTTGGCAAGGCATGCTGCCGGCTTTGGCTGGGCTGCCTTGGCCTTGGCATGGCATGCTGCCGGCATTGGCCTTGGCATGGCATGCTGCTGGCTTTGGCTGGGCTACCTCGGCCGTGGCACGGCATGCTGCTGGCCTTTGCCTTCGCATGGCATGCTACTGGCTTGGGCTGGGCTGCCTTGGGCTTGGCGTGGCATGCTGCTGCCTTTCGCTGGGCTGCCTTGGCCGTGGCATGGCATGTTGCTGGCCTTAGCCTTGGCATAGCAGGATGCTGGCTTTGGCAGGGCTGCCTTGCCCATCGCATGGCATGCTGCTGCCATTGGCCTTGGCATGGCATGCTGCTAGCTTTGGCTGGGCTGCCTTTGCCATGGCATGGCATGCTGCTGGCTTGGGCTGGGCTGCCTTGGCCGTGGCATGGCATGCTGCTGGCCTTGGCCATGGCATGGCATGCTGCGAGCTTGGGTTGGGCTGCCTTGGCCGTGGCATGGCATGTTGCTGGCCTTAGCCTTGGCATAGCAGGCTGCTGGCTTTGGCAGGGCTGCCTTGCCCATCGCATGGCATGCTGCTGCCATTGGCCTTGGCATGGCATGCTGCTAGCTTTGGCTGGGCTGCCTTTGCCATGGCATGGCATGTTGCTGGCTTGGGCTGGGCTGCCTTGGCCGTGGCATGGCATGCTGCTGGCCTTGGCCATGGCATGGCATGCTGCGAGCTTGGGTTGGGCTGCCTTGGCCGTGGCATGGCGTGCTGCTGGCCTTAGCCTTGGCATGGCATGCTGCTGGCTTTGGCTGGGCTGCCTTGGCCGTGGCATGCCATGCTGCTGGCCTTGGCCTTGGCATGGCATGCTGTTGGCTTGGTCTGGGCTGCCTTGGCCGTCGCATGGCATGCTGCTGGCCATAGCCTTGTCCTTTGCATGTCCTGCTGGTGGCCTTCGCCTTGGCATTGCATGCTGCTGGCATTGGCTGGGCTGCCTTGGCCTTGGCATGGCATGCTGCTGGCCTTGGCGTTGGCATGGCATGCAACTAGCTTTGGCTGGGCTGCCTTAGCCTTGGCATGGCATGCTGCTGGCCTTGGCCTTGACATGGCATGCTGCTGGCCTTGGCCTTGACATGGCATGCTGCTAGCTTTGGCTTGGCTACCTTGGCCATTGCATGGCAGGTTGCCGGCCTTGGCCATGGCATGCGGCTGGCTTTGGCTGGGCTGCCTTGGTCGTGGCATGGCATGCTGCTCGCCATGGCCTTGGCATGGCACGCTGATGGCTTTCGCTGGGCTGCCGTGGCCGTGGCATGGCATGTTGCTAGCCTTGGGCTTGGCATGGCATGCTGTTGGCTTTGGCTGCGCTGCCTTGGCCTTGGCATGGCATGCTGCTGGCCTTGGTCTTGGCATGGCATGCTGCTGGCTTTGGCTGGGCTGCCTTGGCCGTGGCATGGCATGCTGCTGGCCTTGGCCTTGGCATGTCATGCTGCTAGCTTTGGCTGGGCTGCCTTGGCCGTGGCATGGCATGCTGCTGGCCTTGGCCTTGGCATGGCATGTTGCTGGCTTTGGCTGGGCTTCCTTGTCCATGGCATGGCATGCTGCAGGCCTTGGCCTTGGCATGGCATGTTGTTGGCCTTGGCGTTGGCAGGGCATGCTGCTGGCCTTGGCCTTGGCACGGCATGCTGCTTGCTTTGGCAGGGCGGCCTTGGCCGTGGCCTTGGCATGGCATGCTGCTGGCTTTGGCTGGGCTGCCTTGGCCTTGGCATGGCATGCTGCTGGCCTTGGCCGTGGCAGGGCATGCTGTTGGCTTTGGCTGGGCTGCCTTGGCCATGGCATGGCATGCTGCTGGCCTTGGCCTTGGCATGGCATGCTGCTCTCTTTGGCTGGGCTGCCTTGGCCGTCGCATGGCATGCTGCTGGCTTTGGCTGGGTTGCCATGGCCATGGCATGGCATGTTGCTGGCCTTGGCCTTGGCATGGCTTGCTGGTGGCTTGGCCGTCGCATGGCATGCTGCTGGCTTTGGCTGGGCTACCTTGGTCATGGCATGGCATGCAGCTGGCCTTGGCCTTGGCATGGCATGCTGCTGGCTTTGGCTGGGCTGCCCTTGCCGTGGCATGGCATGCTACTGGCCTTGGCCTTGGCATGGCATGCTGCTCGCTTTGGCTGGGCTCCCTTGGCCATCGCATGGCATGCTGCTGGACTTGGCCTTGTCCTTTGCATGGCATGCTGCTGGCCTTGGCCTCGGCATGGCTTGCTGCTGGCCTTGGCCTTTTCCTTTGCATGGCATGCTTCTGGCCTTGGCCTTGGCATGGCATGCTGCTGGCTTTGGCTGGGTTGCCTTGGCCTTGGCCCTGGCATGGCTTGCTGCTGGCTTTGGCTGGGCAGCCTTGGCCGTGGCATGGCATGCTGCTGGCCTTGGCCTTGGCATGGCATGCTGATGGCTTTGGCTGCGCTGCCATGGCCTTGGCATGGCATGCTGCTGGCCTTGGCCATGGCATGGCATGCTGCTGGCTTTGGCTGGGCTGTCTTTGCCGTGGCATGGCATGCTGTTGGCCTTGGTCGTGGCATGGCATGCTGCTGGCTTTGGCTGGGCTGCCTTGGCCGTGGCATGGCATGCTGCTGGCCTTGGCCTGGGCATGGCATGCTGCTGGCCTTGGCCGTGGCAAGGCATGCGGGCCGAGGTCGTGGCATGTCATGCGGGCCGAGGCCGTGGTATGGAATGATGCCCGAGGCCGTGGCATGGCATGCGGGCCGAGGCCGTGGCATGGCATTCCGGCCTTGGCATGCTGGGCAACGCTATGGCATGGCATGCGGGCCGAGGCCGTGGCATGGCATGTTGGCCAAGGCTAAGGCATGGCTCGCCGGGCAACGCGGTGGCATGGCATGCTGTGCAACGCCGTGGCAAGGCGTGCGGGCCGAGGCCGTGGCGTGGCATGCGGGCCGAGGCCGTGGCATGGCATTTCGGCCTTGGCATACTGTGCAACGCTGTGGCATGGCATGCGGGCCGAGGCCGTGGCATGGCATTCCGGCCTTGGCATGCTGGGCAACGCTGTGGCATGGCATGCGGGCCGAGGCCGTGGCTTGGCATTCGGGCCTTGGCATGCTAAGCAACGCTGTGGCATGGCATGCAGGTCAAGGCCGTGGCATGGCAAGTTGGCAAAGGCTAAGGCATGGCCCGCTGGGCAACGCGGTGGCATGGCTTGCTGTGCAACGCCTTGGCAAGGCATGCGGGCCGAGGCCGTGGCATGGCATTTGGGCCGAGGCCGTGGCATGGCATGTTGGGCAACGCCGTGGCAAGGCATGCAGCCGAGGCCGTGTCATGGCATGTGTGCCGAAGCCGTGGCGTGGCAAGCGGGCTGAGGCCGTCCATAGCATGGCATGCGCACCGACACCGTGGCATGGCATTCCGACCTTGGCATTCTGGGCAATGCTGTGGCATGGCTTGCGGGCCAAGGTCGTCGCATGGCATGTTGGCCAAGGCTAAGGCATGGCACGCCGGGCAACGCGGTGGCATGGCATGC
>NW_021025015.1:1166560-1179060 GCF_004153795.1 Camellia sinensis
TCCACAGGGAAAGCGCAGGCAACTCGTTCATAAGTCAAAGCCAACCAAATGGCAATTAATGGATGGACACGCTTTTCGCAAGGCACCTTCCACTAGGGAAGCGCAGGCAACTCGAAGGCGAGTCGAAGACAGCCTAAAAGCATTTACCCGAGGGACATGGCGGAATGCACCAGTGGAGTTCGCTGCACAGGCAGGGATTCGTCCAACTCGCACAAACCGAACACAACTCACGCGCCACGACGTACACTCTGCACCAGCCCCCCAAAACGAATCACCCCCCGAAGGAGTAAGAAGCCCGACGAACGCGCGAAAACATTTAGAGAAGCCGAGCAAGCACTAGTTAGCGCGAATGCAAATAACAAGCACAACAGGAAACTTTCGAGGGACATACGTTTCACAACAAGCTTCCACTAGGAAAGCATAGGCAACTCGTTCGAACGTCAAAGCCAACCGAATGGCAATTACCCAAGGGACACGCTTTTCGCAAGGCACCTTTCACTAGGGAAGCGCAAGCAACTCGAAGGCGAGTCGAAGATAACCTAAAGGCGATCACCCGAGGGACATGGAGGAATGCACCAGTGGAGTTCGCTGCACAGGCAGGGATCCGTCCAACTCGCACAAACCAAATGCAACTCACGCGCCACGACGTACACTATGCACCAGCACCCCAAAATGAATCACCCCCCGAAGGACTAACAAGCCCGATGAATGCACGAAAACATTTAGAGAAGCCGAGCAAGCACCGGTTAGCGCGAATGCTAATAACAAACGCAATAGGCAACTTTCGAGGGACAAACTTCTCACAACAGGCTTGCATAAGAAAAGCATAGGCAACTCGTTCGCACGCCAAAGCCAACCAAATGGCAATTTAACCGAGGGACATGCATTTCGCAATGAAACTTGTACAATTACCCGAGGGACATGGCATGCTTGCCATGGCCGTGGCATGACATGCTGCTGGCCAAGGCCGGGGCATGCTATGCTGCTGGACAAGGCCGTGGCAAGGCATGCTGATGGCCAAGGCCGTGGCATGGCATGCCATGCTGCTGGACGAGGCCATGAAAGGCATGATGCTGGCCAAGGCATTGGCATGGCATGCTGCTGCCCAAGGCTTGGGCTTGCCATGCAACTGGCAAAGGCTTTGGCATGGCATGTTGCTGGCCAAGGCCGTCGCATGGCATGGCATGGCATGGCATGCTGCTGGCCATGGACTAGGCATGGCCTGCTGCTGCTGGCCAAGATCGTGGCATGGCGTTCTACTGGCCAAGGCCGTGGCATGACATGTTAGCCAAGGTCGGGCATGGCATGCTGTCGGCCAAGGCTTTGGCATGGCATGCGTGCTGGCCAAGGCCGTGGCATGACATGCTTGCCAAGGCTGGGGCATGGCATACTGCTGCCCAAGGCTTTGGCATGCCATGTCGCTGGCCAAGGCTGTGGCATGGCATGCTGCTGGCCAAGGCCGGGGC
Organism: Camellia sinensis; assembly: GCF_004153795.1. Lineage (NCBI taxonomy): Eukaryota > Viridiplantae > Streptophyta > Magnoliopsida > Ericales > Theaceae > Camellia > Camellia sinensis. The sequence continues at coordinate 1,168,027 of NW_021025015.1, forward strand.
ATGGCACGCTGGTAGCCATGGCCGTGGCATGGCATGCTGCTGGCCAAGGCCGTGGCATGACATGCTGGCCAAGGCCGGGGCATGGCACGCTGCTGGCCAAGGCCGTGGAATGGCATGCCGGCCAAGGCCGGGGCATGGCACGCTGCTGGTCAAGGCCGTGGCATGGCATGTTGCTGGCCATGGCCGTGGCATGACATGTTAGCCAAGGTCGGGCATGGCATGCTGCCGGCCAAGGCTTTAGCATGGCATGCTGCTGGCCATGGCCGTGGCATGGCATGCTTGCTGGCCAAGGCCATGGCAAGACATGCTTGCGAAGGCTGGGGCATGGCATGCTACTGCCCAAGGCTTTGGCATGCCATGTCGCCGGCCAAGGCTGTGGCACGGCATGCTACTGACCAAGGTCGTGGCATGACATGCTGGACGAGGCCGTGGCATGGCACGCTGCTGGCCAAGGCCGGGGCATGGCACGCTGCTGGCCAAGGCCGTGGCATGGCACGCTGCGGGCCAAGGCCGGGCCATGACATGCTGCTGGCCAAGGCTTTGGCATGCCATGTTGCTAGCCAAGGCAGTGGCATGGCATGCTGCTGGCCAAGGCCGGGGCATGGCATGCTGCCGGCCAAGGCCGTGGCATGGCATGCTGCTAGCCAAGGCCGTGGCATGACATGCTTGCCAAGGCCGGGGCATGCCATGTTGCTGGCCAAGGCTGTGGCATGGCATGCTGGCCTGGGCCAACGTGCCACCGCCACCACCGCGGGCCACCACTCGACACATCCCGTGCTTGGCTATGTAGTTTCAATGCCACAAGCCAAGCGATGGCATGTGCCAAGCGCCCGCCTAGCCATAGGCGTGGCCTGGGGCCTGGCCATGCTGGCCAGCCTTAAGGGCGGTGCCCCCCCCTCTTATAGTTGGTTGTTAAGCCCTTTTTCATCTGGCAGGAGGAAACGTCACCTATGCTCGAGGAGTCATAAATGGGTTTTTCTTAAAAGTGACATTTTTTTGCAAGAATTTTCAACATAAAAGTTGAAAGAAATAATTAACGACACCATAAAAAAAATTTAAAAAAAATATTAGGCCACCGGAATATTTTGTTTTAATTTATTTCAATTTTAATACTTAAAAAATAATAAAACTACTAAAAATAGTCAAAAAATTCTAGAAAAATTCAAACAATTATAAGATGAGGCACTAGTAATTATAGTAATTCTTTTAATTATTTTTTTATTTTTTATTTATTTTACTATAATTTTTATGAGTAAATAAATAATTAAAAAACCCGACGAACGTGCAAAAAATCTTAGAGAAACCGAGCAAGCATCGGATAGGTCGAATGCAAATAACAAACGCAACAGGCAAGTTCCGAGGGACATACTTTTCGCAACAAGCTTCCACTGGGAAAGCACTAGCAACTTGTTCGCAAGTCAAAGGCAACCAAATGGCAATTACTCGAGAGACATGCATTTCGCAGGGCAACTTATACGTAAGTCAGAGCGAAACCAAATGGCAATTAATAGAAGGACAAGATTGCTTGCCAAGGGCGTGGCATGCGGTGTTCTTGGCCAAGGCCATGCCACGCCACGCTGCGAGACAAGGCCGTGGCAAGACATGCAGCTGGCCTTGGCCTTGGCATGGCATGGCATGTCGCTGGCTTCGGCTGGGCTGCCTTGGCCATGGCATGGCATGCTGCGGGCCTTAGCCTTGGCATGGCATGTTCCTGGCTTTGGATGGGATGCCTTGGCCTTGGCCTTGGCATGGCTTGCTGCTGGCCTTGGCCTTGGCATGGCTTGCTGCTGGCCTTGGCCTTGGCATGGCATGCTACTGGCTTTGGCTGGGCTGCCTTGGCGATGGCATGGCATATTGCTGGCCTTGGCCTTGGCATGGCATGCTGCTGGCTTTGGCTGGGCGGCCGTGGCCTTGGCATGGCATGCTGCTGGCCTTGGCTGGGCTGCCTTGGCTATGGCATGGCATGCTGCTGGCCTTGGCCATGGCATGCTACTGGCTGTGGCCATGACATGGCATGCTGCTGGCCTTGGCCTTGGCATGGCATGCTGTTGGCTTTGGCTGGGCTGCCTTGGCCTTGGCATGGCATGCTGCTGGCCTTAGCCTTGGCCTTTGCATGGCATGCCGCTGGCTTTGGCTGGGCTGCCTTGGCCTTGGCATGGCATGCTCCTGGCCTTGGCCTTGGCATGGCATGCTGTGGCTTTGGCTGGGCTGCCTTGGCCATGGCGTGGCATCCTGCTGGCCTTGGCCTCGGCATGGCATGCTGCTAGCTTTGGCTGAGCTGCCTTGGCCTTTGCATGGCATGCTGCTGGGTTTGGGTGGGCTGCCTTGGCCTTGGCATGGCATGCTGCTGGGCTACCTTGGTCGTGGCATGGCATGCTGCTGGCCTTGGCCTTGGCATGGCATGCTGCTGGCCTTGGCTGAGCTGCCTTGGCCTTTGGATAGCATGCTGCTGGCCTTGGCCATGGCATGGCATGCTGCTCGCTTTGGCTGGGCTGCCTTGGCCTTGGCATGGCATGCTGCTGGCCTTGGCCATGGCATGGCATGCTGCTGGCTTTGCCTGTGCTGCCTTGGCCTTTTCATGGCATGCTGCTGGCCTTGGCCTTGGAATGGCAAGCTGCTGCCTATGGCTGGGCTGCCTTGGCCATGGCATGGCATGCTGCTGGCCATGGCCTTGGCATGGCATGCTGTTGGCTTGGGCTGGGCAGCCTTGGCCTTGGCATGGCATGCTGCGGGCCTTTGCCTTGGCATGGAATGCTGCTGGCTTTGGCAGGGCTGCCTTGGCCTTGGCATTGCATGCTACTGGCCTTGGCCTCGGCATGGCATGCTGCAGGCTTTGGCTGGGCTGCCTTGGCCGTGGCCTGGCAAGCTGCTGGTCTTGGCCATGGCATGCTGCTGGCCTTGGCTGGGCTGCCTTGGCTGTGGCATGGCACGCTGCTGGCCTTGGCCTTAGAATGGCATGCGGCTGGCTTTGGCTGGTCTTGGCATTTTGCTGGCATTGGCCTTGGCATGGCATGATGTTTGCTTTGGCAAGGCTGCCATGGCCGTGGCATGGCATGTTACTGGCCTTGGCCTTGGCATGGCATGCTGCTGGCTTTGGCTGGGCAGCCTTGGCCTTGGCATGGCATGGTGCTGGCCTTAGCCTTGGCGTGGCATGCTGCTGGCTTTGGCAGGGTTGCCTTGGCTGTGGCATGGCATGCTGCCGGCGTTGGCCATGGCATGCTACTGGCTTTGGCTGGGCTGCCTTGGCCATGGCATGGCATGCTGTTGGCCTCTGCCTTGGAATGACATGTGGCTGGCTTTGGCTACGCTTGGCATGCCGGTGGCCTTGGCCTTGGCATGGCCTGCTGCTGGCTTTGGCTGGGCTGCCTTCGCCGTGGCATGCCATGCTGCTGGCTTTGGCTGGGCTGCCTTGGCCGTGGCATGCCATGCTGCTGGCCTTGGCCTTGGCATGCCGTGCTGCTGGCTTTGGCTGGGCTGCCATTGCCGTGGCATGCCATGCTGTTGGGGTTGGCTGGGCTGCCTTGGCCTTGGCATGCCATGCTGCTGGCCTTGGACTTGGGGCTGGGCTGCCTTGGCTGCGGTTCTTATCACTAGACGTGCGTTGCGTGCGAAGGCGTGCAAAGGCGTGCGCGACCATGCGCGCAACACGCGCACCGTGGTCAAAAGACCGCGCGCGCGGTATTCGCACAGGCCACGCTGCCCACGCCGCGGGCATGCCAGGCCGCCCAGGCCGTGCGCATGCCATGCCGTGCTGCCCACGCCGCGGGCATGCCAGGCCGCCCAGGCCGTGCCCATGCCATGCCGTGCTGCCCACGCCGCGGGCATGCCAGGCCGCCCAGGCCGTGCCCATGCCATGCCGTGCTGCCCACGCCGCGGGCATGCCAGGCCGCCCAGGCCGTGCCCATGCCATGCCGTGCTGCCCACGCCGCGGGCATGCCAGGCCGCCCAGGCCGTGCCCATGCCATGCCGTGCTGCCCACGCCGCGGGCATGCCAGGCCGCCCAGGCCGTGCGCATGCCATGCCGTGCTGCCCACGCCGCGGGCATGCCAGGCCGCCCAGGCCGTGCCCATGCCATGCCGTGCTGCCCACGCCCCAATGCCGCGGCTCAAGCCACGGTCGAGCTGCGGTGCAGGCCACCCAAGGGCGCAGCCCAGGCTGCGCCCAACATGGGGAATACCTGCCACTGCCTTGCCTTGGGCAAGGGAGGTGCCCCCCCCTTATAGTAACTTGTTAAGCCCTTTTCAATCTGGCGGGAGGAAACATCAACCATGCTCGAGGAGTCATAATGGGGTTTTTTTTAAAAGTATTGGTTTTTTGCCAAAACTTTCAACATGAAAGTTGTATGAAATAATTTAGTACACCATAAAAAAAATAAAAAAAAAATTTTTTACCGTCGCAAATATTTTATTTTAATTTATTTCGATTTTAATACTTAAAAAATAGTAAAAAATAATAAAAATGGGCAAAAAAATGGTCAAAAAATTATGGAAAAATTTCAATAATTAAAGGATGAGGCACTACTAATTATAGAAATTATTTAATTATTTTTATCATTTTTTTATTTTATTTTGATTTTTTTGGCCAAATAAGGGCTTTAAAAATTCGAAAAATTCAAGAAAAATTGCAAAAAAATATGGAATGACATTTAAAATTGATTGTAGTGCATTTTTAATTGTGTTGCATGGTTTGGGTAAGATTATAAAGGAATCATGTTCAAAAAGAGCGATCAAGGTGGTGGCATGCCATGGCCTTGGCCTTGGCCTTGGCCTTTGCCCGCGGCCTTCGCCATGGCCATGCCTTGCATAGGGACTTGGCCTTGCCAACTGCCTTGGCCTTGGCCTTGGCATGGCATGCTCGCCGAGGCCATGGCATGCCTTGCAGCTAGCCAAGGCCGTGGCGTGGCATGCTCGTCCAGCCCGTGGCAGGCCATGTTAGCCCAAGGCATTGGCATGGCATGCCGGCCAAGGCATGCTGGCCAACGCTGCGGCACGGCGTGCTGGACAAGGTGGTGTCGTGGCATGGCATGCAGACCAAGACAGTGCCCTGGCAAGCTGGGCAACATCGTGGCAAGGCATGCGGGCTGAGGCCGTGGCATGGCATGCTGGGCAATGCCATGGCTTGCCATGCTGCCACGGCCGTGGCATGGCGGGCAACGGACCGGCATGGCATGCTGGCCGTGGCGGTGGCACGGCATGCTGGCCAAGGCAGTGGCATGGCATGTTGGCCAAGGCTAAGGCATGGCACGCAGGGCAATGCTGTGGCATGGCACGCTGGCCAAGGCAGCCGCAAGGCATGCAGGCTGAGGCCGCGGCAAGGCATGCAGGCCGAGGCCGTGGCATGGCATTCCGGCCTTGGCATGCTGGGCAAGGCAGTGGCATGTCATGTTGGCCAAGGCTAAGGCATGGCAGGCTGGGCAACGCTGTGGCATGGCACGCTGGCCAAGGCAGCCGCAAGGCATGCGGGCCGAGGCCGCGGCATGGCATACGGGCCGAGGCCGTGGCATGGCATTCCGGCCTTGGCATGCTGGGCAACGCTGTGGCACGGCATGCGGGCCGAGGCCATGGCATGGCATGTTGGCCAAGGCTATGGCATGGCATGCTGGGCAACGCGGTGGCAAGGCATGCGGGCCGAGGCCTTGGCCTGGCATGCTGGCCGAGGCCGTGGCATGGCATGCGGGCCGAGGCCGTGGCACGGCATGTTGCCCAACGCCGTGCGAAGGCATGCGGGCTGAGGCCGTCCGTGGCATGGCATTCCAGCCACGGCATGCTGGGCAACGCTGTGGCACGGCATGCGGGCCGAGGCCGTGGCATGGCATGTTAGCCAAGGCTAAGGCATGGCACGCCGGGCAACGCAGTAGTAAGGCATGCGGGCCGAGGCCGTGGCATGGCATGCTGGCCGAGGCCGTGGCATAGCATGCGGGCCGAGGCCGTGGCATGTCACGTTGGGCAACGCCGTGGCAAGGCATGCGGGCCGAGGCCGTGGCATGGAATGCGGGCCGAGGCCGTGGCATGGCATTCCGGCCTTGGCATGTTGGGCAACGCTGTGGCATGGCATGCGGGCTGAGGCTGTGGCATGGCATGTTGGCCAAGGCTAAGGCATGGTACGCCGGGCAACGCGGTGGCATGGCATGCTGGGCAACGCGGTGGCAAGGCATGCGTGCCGAGGCCTTGTCATGGCATGCAGGCCGAGGCCGTGACTTGGCATTTTGGGCAACGCCGTGGCCAGGCATGCGGGCCGAGGCCTTGGCATGGCATGTTGGGCAGCGCCGTGGCAAGGCATGCGGGCCGAGGCCGTGACATGTCATGCGGGCCAAGGCCGTGGCATGGCTTGCGGGCCGAGGCCGTCCGTGGCCTGACATCTGCGCCGAGGCCGTGGCATGGCATTCCGGCCTTGGCATGCTGGGCAACGCTGTTGAATGGCATGCGGGCCGAGGCCGTGGCATGGCATGTTGGCCAAGGCTATGGCATGGCACGCCGGGCAACGCGATGGCATAGCATGCTGTGCAACGCCGTGGCAAGGCGTGCGGGCCAAGGCCGTGTCATGGCATGCGGGCCGAGGCCGTGGCATGGCATGCTGGCCGAGGCCGTAGCAAGGCATGCAGGCCGAGGCCGTGGCATGGCATTCCGGCCATGGCATGCTGGGCAACGCTGTGGCAGGGCATGCGGGCCGAGGCCGTGGCATGGCATTCCGGCCTTGGCATGTTAAGCAACGCTGTGGCACGGCATGCGGGCCGAGGCCATGGCATGGCATGTTGGCCTAGGCTAAGGCATGGCACGCCGGGCAACGCGGTGGCATGGCAAGCGGTGCAACGCCTTGGCAAGGCATGCGGGCCGAGGCCGTGGCATGGCATGTTGGGCAACGCCGTCGCAAGGCATGCGGGTCGAGGCCATGTCATGGCATGCGGGCCGAGGCCGTGGCATGGCAAGCGGGCCGAGGCCGTCCGTGGCATAGCATGCGCGCCGACGCCGTGGCATGGCATTCGGGCCTTGGCATTCTGAGCAACGCTGTGGCATGGCATGCGGGCCGAGGTCGTGACATAGCATGTTGGCCAAGGGTAAGGCATGGCACGTCGGGCAACACGGTGGCGCGGCGGGCTGGGCAACGCGGTGGCAAGGCATGCGGGCCGAGGCCGTGGCATGTCATGTTGGCCGAGGCCGTGGCGTGGCATGTTGGGCAACGCCTTGGCAAGGCATGCGGGCCGAGGCCGTGGCATGTCATGCGGGCTGAGGCCGTGGCATGGCATTCCGGCCTTGGCATGCTGGGCAATGCTGTGGCGACGCCGTGGCAAGGCATGCGGGCCGAGGCCGTGGCATGGCATGCGGGCCGAGGCCGTGGCATGGTATTCCGGCCTTGGCATGCTGGGCAACGCTGAGGCATGGCATTTGGGCCGAGGCCGTGGCGTGGCATGCGGGCCGAGGCCGTGGCATGGCATTCCGGCCTTGGCATGTTGGGCAACGCTGTGGCATGGCATGCGGGCTCTGGCTGTGGCATGGCATGTTGGCCAAGGCTAAGGCATGGTACGCCGGGCAACGCGGTGGCAAGGCATGCGGGCCGAGGCCTTGTCATGGCATGCAGGCCGAGGCCGTGACTTGGCATGTTGGGCAACGCCGTGGCCAGGCATGCGGGCCGAGGCCTTGGCATGGCATGTTGGGCAGCGCCGTGGCAAGGCATGCGGGAAGAGGCCGTGACATGTCATGCGGGCCGAGGCCGTGGCATGGCATTCCGTCCAGCTATCCTGAGGGAAACTTCGGAGGGATGGCGGGCCGGGGCGGTGGCACGTCATGCGGGCCGAGGCCGTGGCATGGCATGCTGGCCGAGGCCGTAGCAAGGCATGCGGGCCGAGGCCGTGGCATGGCATTCCGGCCTTGGCATGCTGGGCAACGCTGTGGCATGGCATGGGGGCCGAGGCCGTGGCATGGCATGCTGGCCGAGGCCGTGGCATGGCATGTTGGGCGACGCCGTGGCAAGGCATGAGAGCCGAGGCCGTGGCATGGCATGCGGGCCGAGGCCGTGGCATGGCATTCCAGCCTTGGCATGCTGGGCAACGCTGTGGAATGGCATGCGGGCCGAGGCCGTGGCATGGCATGCTGGCCAAGGCTAAGGCATGGCACGCCGGGCAACGCGATGGCATAGCATGCTGTGCAACGCCGTGGCAAGGCGTGCGGGCCAAGGCCGTGTCATGGCATGCCGGCCGAGGCCGTGGCATGGCATGCTGGCCGAGGCCGTGGCATGGCATGGAGGGTAAAATAGTATAGTGAAATAAATCAGGTGACAAACACCATTTCTCATATAGTATAATAGACAGTAGATTCAAGTATACAACCCCACCTTCATATTGCCAAGTGAAATACTGAATAAAGGTGTATATATATCTAGTACTATTATAAAAAGAAGTCTTGTTTGGGTGTTGAGGCCGTGGCATGGCAAGCGGGCCGAGGCCGTCCGTGGCATAGCATGCGCGCCGACGCCGTGGCATGGCATTCGGGCCTTGGCATTCTGGGAAACGACGCGGTGGCATGGCAAGCGGTGCAACGCCTTGGCAAGGCATTCGGGCCGAGGCCGTGGCATGGCATGTTGGGCAACGCCGTCGCAAGGCATGCGGGTCGAGGCCGTGTCATGGCATGCGGGCCGAGGCCGTGGCATGGCAAGCGGGCCGAGGCCGTCTGTGGCATAGCATGCGCGCCGACGCCGTGGCATGGCATTCGGGCCTTGGCATTCTGGGAAACGCCGTGGCATGGCATGCGGGCCGAGTTCGTGACATGGCATGTTGGCCAAGGGTAAGGCATGGCATGTCGGGCAACACGGTGGCGTGGCATGCTGGGCAACGCGGTGGCAAGGCATGCGGGCCGAGGCCATGGCATGTCATGTTGGCCGAGGCCGTGGCGTGGCATGTTGTGCAACGCCTTCGCAAGGCATGCGGGCCGAGGCCGTGGCATGTCATGCGGGCTGAGGCCGTGGCATGGCATTCCGGCCTTGGCATGCTGGGCAATGCTGTGGCATGGCATGCGGGCCGAGGCCGTGGCAGGGCATGTTGGCCAAGGCTAAGGCATGGCACGCCGGGCAATGCGGTGGCATGGCATGCTACGCAACGCCGTGGCAAGGCATGCCGGCCGAGGCCGTGGCATGGCATGCGGGCCGAGGCCATGGCATGGCATTCCGGACTTGGCATTCTGGGCAACGCTGTGGCATGGCATTCGGGCCGAGGCCGTGGCATGGCAAGTTGGCCAAGGCTACGGCATGGCACGCCGGGCAACGCGGGGGCATGGCATGCTGCGCAACGCCGTGGCAAGGCATGCGGGCCGAGGCCGTGTCATGCCATGCGGGCCGAGGCCGTGGCATGGCATGCGGGCCGAGGCCATGGCATGGCATGTTAGGCAACGCCTTGGCAAGGCATGGGGCCGAGGCCATGGGTTGTCATGCGGGTCGAGGCCATGTCATGGAATGCTGCCCGAGGCCGTGGCATGGCATGCAGGCCGAGGCCGTGGCATGGCATTCCGGCCTTGGCATGTCGGGCAACACTGTTGCATGGCACGCGGGTCGAGGCCGTGGCATGGCATGTTGGCCAAGGCTAAGGCATGGCATGCCGAGCAACGCGGTGGCATGGCATGCTGCGCAACGCCGTGGCAAGGCATGCGGGCTGAGGCCGTGTCATGGCAAGCGGGCCGTGGCATGGCATGCGGGCCGAGGCCGTGGCATGTCATGCGGGCCGAGGCCATGGCATGGCATGCGGGCTGTGGCATGGCATGTTGGGCGACGCCGTAGCATGGCATGTGGGCCAAGGCCGTGGGATGTCATGTGGGTCGAGGCCTTGGCATGTCATGCCCGCCGAGGCCATGTCATGGCATGCAGGCCGAGGCCGTGGCATGGCATTCCAGCCCTGGCATACTGGGCAACGCTGTGGCATGGCATGCGGACCAAGGCCGTGGCATGGCATGTTGGCCAAGGCTAAGGCATGGCACGCCGGGCAACGCAGTGGCATGGCATGCTGGGCAACGCAGTGGCAAGGCATGCGGGCCGAGTACGTGGCATGGCATGTTGGGCAACGTCGTGGCAAGGAATGCGGGCCGCAGCCGTGGCATGGCATTCGGGCCGCGGCCGTGACATGGAATGCGGGCTGAGGCCGTGGCATGGCATGTTGGCCAAGGCTAGGGCATGGAATGCCGGGCAACGCGGTGGCATGGCATGCTAGGCAATGCTGTGGCAAGGCATGCAGGCCGAGGCCGTGGCATGGCATGCGGGCCGAGGCCGTGGCATGGCATGTTTGGCAACGCCGTGGCAAGACATGCTGGCCGTGGCATGGCATGGCATGCGGGCCGAGGCCGTGGCATAGCATTCCAGCCTTGGCATACTGGGCAACGCGGTGGCAAGGCATGCGGGCTGAGGCCATGGCATGGCATGTTGGCCGAGGCCGTGGCATGGCATGTTGGGCAACGCCGTGGTCGGGCATGCGCGCCGAGGCCGTGTCATGGCATGCGGGCCGAGGCCGTGGCATGGCATTCCGGCATTGGCATGCTGGGCAACGCTGTGGCATGGCATGTGGGCCGAGGCCGTGGCATGGCATGTTGGCCAAGGCTAAGGCATGGCACGCCGGGCAACGCGGTGGCATGGCATGCAGGGCAACGCGGTGGCAAGGCATGTGGGCCGAGGCCGTGGCATGGCATGTTGGGCAATGCCGTGGCAAGGAATGCGGGCCGCGGCCGTGGCATGGCATTCGGGCCGAGGCCGTGTCATGGCATGCGGGCCAAGGCCGTGGCATGGCATGTTGGCCAAGGCTAAGGCATGGCATGCCGGGCAACGCGGTGGCATGGCATGCTGGGCAATGCCATGGCAAGGCTTGCGGGCCGAGGCCGTGGCATGGCATGCGGGCCGAGGCCGTGGCATGGCATGTTGGGCAACACCGTGGCCGGGCATGCGGGCCGAAGCCGTGGCATGGCATGTTGGGCAACGTCGTGGCAAGGCATGCGGGCCGAGGCCGTGACATGTCATGCAGGCCGAGGCCGTGGCATGGCATGTTGGCCAAGGCTAAGGCATGGC
>NW_021025015.1:1189060-1191560 GCF_004153795.1 Camellia sinensis
CGCTGGCCAAGGCCGTGGCATGACATGTTGGCCAAGGCCGGGGCATGGCACGCTGCTGGCCAAGGCCGTGGCATGGCGTGCTGCTGGCCAAGGCCATGGCTTGACATGCTGGACAAGGCCGAGGCATGGCACGCTGCTGGCCAAGGCCGTGGCATGGCATGCTGGCCGAGGCCGGGGCATGGCACGTTGCTGGCCAAGGCCGTGGCATGGCATGCTGCTGGCCAAGGCCGTGGCATGACAAGCTTGCTAAGGCCGAGGCATGGCATGCTGCTGGCCAAGGCTTTGGCATGCCATGTTGCTGGCCAAGGCTGTGGCATGGCATGCTGCTGGCCAAGGCCGTGGCATGGCATGGTTGGCCAGGGCATGGCATGCTGCTGGCCAGGGCCGTGGCATGGCATGCTACTGGCCAAGGCCGTGGCATGACATGCTTGCCAAGGCCGGGGCATGGCATGCTGCTAGCCAAGGCTTTGTCATGCCATGTTGCTGGCCAAGGCTATGGCATGGCATGCTAGCCTAGGCCAACGTGCCACCGCCACCACTGCGGGCTGTCACTCGACACATCCCGTGCTTGGCTATGTAGTTTCGATGCCACAAACCAAGCGATGGCATGTGCCAAGCGCCCGCCTAGGCATAGGCGTGGCCTGTGGCCTAGCCATGCTGGCCAGCCTTAAGGGAGGTGCCCCCCCCTTATAGTAGCTTGTTAAGCCCTTTTTTATCTGGCAGGAGGAAACATCACCTATGCTCGAGGAGTCATAATGGGGTTTTTTTAAAAAGTAACATTTTTTTGCTAGAATTTTCAACATAAAAGTTGAAGGAAATAATTAAAGACACCATAAAAAAATATTTTGAAAAAATATTTGGCCACCGGAATATTTTATTTTAATTTATTTCAATTTTAATACTTAAAAAATAATAAAAATTACTAAAAATTGACAAAAAAATTCTAGAAAAATTCCAACAATTGTAAGATGAGGCACTAGTAATTATAGTAATTTTTTTAATTATTTATTTATTTATTATTTGTTTTACTATAATTTTTATCAGTAAATAAATAATTAAAAAACCCGACGAACGTGTAGAAACTCCTAGTGAAACCGAGCAAGCATCGGATAGCTCGAATGCAAATAACAAACGCAAAAGGCAACTTCCGAGGGACATACTTTTCGCAACAAGCTTCCACTGGGAAAGCACTAGCAACTTGTTCGCCAGTCAAAGGCAACCAAATGGCTATTACCCGAGGGACATGAATTTCGCAGGGCAACTTATACGTAAGTCAGAGCCAAACCAAATGGCAATTACTCGAGGGACAGGATTGCTTGCCAAGGGCGTGGCATGCGGTGTTCTTGGCCAAGGTCATACCACGCCACACTGCGGGACAAGGCCGTGGCAAGACATGCGGTTGGCCTTGGCCTTGGCATGGCATGACGCTGGCTTCGGCTGGGCTGCCTTGGCCATGGCGTGGCGTGCTGCTGGCCTTGGCCATGGCATGGCATGTTGCTGGCTTTGGATGGGCTGCCTTAGCCTTGGCCTTGGCATGGCTTCCTGCTGGCCTTGGCCCTGGCATGGCATGCTACTGGCTTTGGCTGGGCTGCCTTGGCCATGGCATGGCATATTCCTGGCCTTGGCCTTGGCATGGCATGCTGCTGGCTTTGGCTGGGCGGCCGTGGCCTTGGCATGACATGGTGCTGGCCTTGGCCTTGGCATGGCATGCTGCTGGCTTCGGCTGGGCTGCCTTGGCCATGGCATGGCATGGTACTGGCCATGGCCATGGCATGCTGCTGGCTTTGGCTGGGCTGCCTTGGCCGTGGCATGCTGCAGGCCTTGGCCTTGGCATGGCATGTTGCTAGCTTTGGCTGGGCTGCCTTGGCCGTGGCATGGCATGCAGCTGGCCTTGGCCATGGCATGGCATGCCGCTCTCTTTGGCTGGGCTGCCTTGGCCTTGGCAGGGCATGCTCCAGGCCTTAGCCTTGGCATGGCATGCTGCTAGCTTTGGCTGGGCTGCCTTGGCCGTGGTACGGCATGCTGCTGGCCTTGGCCTTGGCATGGCATGCTGCTAGCTTTGGCTGAGCTGCCTTGGCCTTTGCATGGCATGCTGTTGGCCTTGGCCATGGCATGGCAGGCTGCTGGCTTTGGCTGGGCTGCCTTGGCCTTGGCATGGCATGCTGCTAGCCTTGGCCTTGGCATGGCATGACGCTGGCTTTGGCTGGGCTGCCTTGGCCGGGGCATGACATGCTGCTGGCCTTGGCCCTGGCATGGCATGCTGCTTGCTTTGGCAGGGCTGCCTTGGCCGTGGCATGCCATGCTGCAGGCCTTGGCCTTGGCATGACATGCTGTTGGCTTTTGCTGGGCTGCCATGGCCATGGCATGCCATGCTGCTGGCCTTGGCCTTGGCATAGCATGCTGCTGGCTTTGGCTAGGCTACCTTGGCCGTCACATGGCACGCTGCTAGCCTTGGCCTTATCCTTTGCATGACATGCTGTTGGCCTTAGCCTTCGCATGG
>NW_021025015.1:1196560-1201560 GCF_004153795.1 Camellia sinensis
CAACTCACGCGCCACGACGTACACTACGCACCAGCCACCCGAAATGAATCACACCCCGCAGGACTAAGAAGCCCGACGAACGTGAGAAAACATTTAGAGAAGCCAAGCAAGCACCGGTTAGCGCGACTGCAAATAACAAAAGGCAACAGGTAACTTCTGGGGGACATAACTTTCACGACAACCTTCCACTGGGAAAGCGCAGGCAACTCGTTCATAAATCAATGCCAACCAAATGGAAATTAACCGAGGGACACGCTTTTCGCAAGGCACCTTCCACTAGGGAAGCGTAGGCAACTCGAAGGCGAGTCGAAGACAACCTAAAGGCATTTACCCGAGGGACATGGAGGAATGCACCAGTGGAGTTCACTGCACAGGCAGGGATTCGTCCAACTCGTACAAACCAAACACAACTCACGCGCCACGACGTACACTATGCACCGGCCCCCCAAAACGAATCAACCCCCGAAGGACTAAGAAGCCCGACAAACGCGCAAAAACATTTAGAGAATCCGAGCAAGCACCGGCTAGCGCGAATGTAAATAACAAGCGCAACAGGCAACTTTCGAGGGACATACTTCTCGCAACAAGCTTCCACAAGGAAAGCACTGGCAACTCATTCGCACGCCAAAGCCAACCAAATGACAATTTAACCGAGGGACATGCATTTCGCATGGCAACTTGTACAATTACCTGAGGGACATGGCATGCTTGCCATGGCCGTGGCTTGGCATGCTTGCCATGGCCGTGGCATGATATGCTGCTGGCCAAGGCCGGGGCCTGCCATGCCACTGGACAAGGCCGTGGCAAGGCATGCTGATGGCCAAGGCCGTGGCATGGCATGCCATGCTGCTGGACGAGGCCGTAGCAAGGCATGCTGCTGGCTAAGGCATTGGCATGGCATGCTACTGCCCAAGGCATGGGCTTGCCATGCTGCTGGCAAAGGGTTTGGCATGGCATGTTGCTGGCCAAGGCCGTCGCACGGCATGGCATGGCATGCTGCTGGCCAAGGACTAGGCATGGCATGCTGCAGCTGGCCAAGGCCGTGGCATGACATGTTAGCCAAGGTCGGGCATGGCATGCTGCCGGCCAAGGCTTTGGCATGGTATGCTGCTGGCCAAGGCCGTGGCATGGCATGCTTACTGGCCAAGGCCGTGGCATGACATGCTGCTTGCCAACGCTGGGGCATGGCATGCTGCTGCCCAAGGCTTTGGCATGCCATGTCGCTGGCCAAGGCAGTGGCATGGCATGCTGCTGGCCAAGGCCGTGGCATGACATGCTGGCCAAGGTCGGGGCATGGCACGCTGCTGGCCAAGGCCGTGGCATGGCACGCTGCTGGCCATGGCCGTGGCATGACAAGCTTGCCAAGGCCGGGGCATGGCATGGTGCTGGCCAAGGCTTTGGCATGCCATGTTGCTGGCCAAGGCTGTGGCATGGCATGCTGCTGGCCAAGGCCATGGCATGACATGCTGGCCAAGGCCGTGGCATGGCATGCTGCTGGCCAAGGCCGTGGCATGACATGCTTGCCAAGGCCGGGGCATGGCATGCTGCTAGCCAAGGCTTTGGCATGTCATGTTGCTGGCCAAGGCTGTGGCATGGCATGCTGGCCTAGGCCAACGTGCCACCGCCACCACCGCTGGCCGCCACTCGACACATCCCATGCTTGGCTATGTATTTTCGATGCCACAAGCCAAGCGATGGCATGTGCCAAGCGCCCGCCTAGGAATAGGCGTGGCCTGTGGCCTGGCCATGCTGGCCAGCCTTAAGGGAGGTGCCCCCCCTTATAGTAGCTTGTTAAGCCCTTTTTCATCTGGCAGGAGGAAACATCACCTATGCTCGAGGAGTCATAATGGGGTTTTTTTAAAAAGGAACGTTTTTTTGCTAGAATTTCAAACATAAAAGTTGAAGGGAATAATTAAAGACACCATAAAAAAAATTAAAAACAAATATTTGGCCACCAGTATATTTTATTTTAATTTATTTCAATTTTAATACTTAAAAAATTACTAAAAATAGTCAAAAAATTCTAGAAAAATTCCAACAATTATAAGATGAGGCACTAGTAATTATAGTAATTTTTTTAATTATTTTTTTATTTTTTATTTATTTTACTATAATTTTTATGAGTAAATAAATAATTAAAAAACCCGACGAACGTGCAAAAACTCTTAGAGAAACCGAGCAAGCATCGGATAGCTCGAATGCAAATAACAAACGCAACAGGCAACTTCCGAGGAACATACTTTTCGCAACGAGCTTCCACTGGGAAAGCACTAGCAACTTGTTCGCAAGTCAAAGGCAACCAAATGGCTATTTTCCGAGGGACATACATTTCGCAGGGCAACTTATACGTAAGTCAGAGCCAAACCAAATGGCAATTACTCGAGGGACAGGATTGCTTGCCAAGGGCGGGGCATGCGGTGTTCTTGGCCAAGGCCATGCCACGCCACGCTGCGGGACAAGGTCGTGGCAAGACATGCGGCTCGCCTTGGCCTTGGCATGGCATGCCGCAAGCTTCGGCTGGGCTGCCTTGGCCATGGCATGGCGTGCTGCTGGCCTTGGCCTTGGCTTGGCATGCTGCTGGCTATGGCAGCGCTGCCTTGGCCTTGGCATGCCATGCTGCTGGGCTTGGCCTGGGCATGGCATGCTGTTGGCTTGGCCTGGGCTGCCTTGGCCGTGGCATGGCATGCTGCTGGCCTTGGCCTTGGCATGGCATGCTGCTTGCTTTGCCCATGCTGCCTTGGCCGTGGCATGGCATGCTGCTGGCCTTGGCCTTAGCATGGCATGCAGCTGGCTTCGGCTGGGCTGCCTTAGCCGTGGCATGCCATGCTACTGGCTTTGTCTAGGCTGCCTTGGCCGTGGCATGCCATGCTGCTAGCCTTGGCCTTGGCTTGGCATGCTGCTGGCTTTGGCTGGGCTTAGCATGATGCTGGCCTTGGCCTTGGCATGGCATGACGCTGGCTTTGGCTGGGCTGCCTTGGCCGGGGCATGCCATGCTGCTGGCCTTGGCCTTGGCATGGCATGCTACTTGCTTTGGCAGGGCTGCCTTGGCCGCGGTATGGCATGCTGCTGGCCTTGGCCTTGGCATGGCATGCTGCTGGCTTTGGCTGGGATGCCTTGGCCGTGGCATGGCATGCGGCTGGCCTTGGCCTTGGCATGGCATGCTGCTGGCCTTGGCCATGGCATGGCATGCCGCTGGCTTTGGCTGGGCTGCCTTGGCCTTGGCATGGCATGCTCCTGGCCTTGGCTTTGGCATGGCATGATGCTGGCTTTGGTTGGACTGCCTTGGGCGTGGCATGGCATGCTGCTGGCCATGGCCTTGGCATGGCATGCTACTGGCTTGGGCTGGGCAGCCTTCACCTTGGCATGGCATGCTGCTGGCCTTGGTCATGGCATGGCATGCTGCTGGCTTTGGATCGGTTGCCTTGGCATTGGCATGGAATGCTGTTGGCCTTGGCCTTGGCATGGCATGCTGCTGGCTTTGGATCGGTTGCCTTGGCATTGGCATGGAATGCTGTTGGCCTTGGCCTTGGCATGGCATGCTGCTGGCTTTGGATCGGTTGCCTTGGCATTGGCATGGAATGCTGTTGGCCTTGGCCTTGGCATGGCATGCTGCTGGCTTTGGATCGGTTGCCTTGGCATTGGCATGGAATGCTGTTGGCCTTGGCCTTGGCATGGCATGCTGCTGGCTTTGGATCGGTTGCCTTGGCATTGGCATGGAATGCTGTTGGCCTTGGCCTTGGCATGGCATGCTGCTGCCTTGGCCGTGGCATGGCATGCTGCTGGCCTAGTCCTTGGCATGGCATGCTGCTGGAGCTGGCCTTGGCCTTGGCATGGCATGCTGCTGGCTTTGGCCGGGCTGCCTTGGCCTTAGCATGGCATGCTGCTGGCCTTGGCCTTGGCATGGCATGCGGCTGGCTTTGGCTGGGCTGCCTTGGCCATGGCATGTCATGCTGCTGGCCTTGGCTATGGCATGCTGCTGGCTTTGGCTGAGCTGCCTTGGCCATGGCATGGCACGCTGCTGGCCTTGGCCTTGGCATGGCTTGCTGCTGGCTTTGGCTGGGCTGCCTTGGCCGTGGCATGGCATGCTGCTGGCCTTGGCCTTGGCATGGCATGCTGCAAGCTTTGGCTGCGCTGCCTAGGCCTTGGCATGGCATGCTGCTGGCCTTAGCCTTGGCATGGCATGCTGCTGGCCTTGGCCTTGGCATGGCATGCTGCTGGCTTTGGCTTTGCTGCCTTAGACGTGGCATGGCATGCTGCTGACCTTCGCCTTGGCAGGGCATGCTGCTGGCCTTGGCCTTGGCATGGCATGCTGCTGGCTTTGGCTGGGCTGCCTTGGCCATGGCATGGCATGCTGCTGGCCTTGGCCTTGGCATGGCATGCGGCTGGCTTTGGTTACGCTGCCTTGGCCGTGGCATGGCATGCTGCTGGCCTTGGCCTTGGCATGGCATGGCATGCTACTGGCTTTAGCTGCGCTGCCTTGGCCTTGGCATGGCATGTAGCTGGCCTTGGCTGGGCTGCCTTGGCCATGGCATGACATATTGCTGGCCTTAGCCTTAGCGTGGCATCCTGCTGGCTTTGGCTGGGCTGCCGTGGCCTTGGCATGGCATGCTGCTGACCTTGGTCTTGGCATGGCACGCTACTGGCCTTTGCCATGGCATGCTGCTGGCTTTAGCTGGGCTGCCTTGGCCGTGGCATGGCATGCTGTTGGGCCTGGCCTTGGCATGGCATGCTGCTGGCTTTGGCTGGGCGGCCTTAGCCGTGGCATGGCATGCTGCTGGCTTTGGCTGGGCTGCCTTGGCCGTGGCATGGCATGCTGCTGTCCTTGCCCTTGGCATGGCAAGCTGCTGGCTTGGGCTAGGCAGCCTTGGCCTTGGCATGGCATGCTGTTGCCCTTGGCCTTGGCATGGCATGCTGCTGGCCTTGGCCTTGGCCTTGGCATGCCATGCTGCAGGCTGTGGCTGGGCTGCCATGGTCTTGGCATGGCATGCTGCTGGCCTTGG
>NW_021025015.1:1211560-1221560 GCF_004153795.1 Camellia sinensis
AGCGGGTAATCCCGTCTGACCTGGGTCGCGATCGGAGCGCCTTGGCGGCGCCGCGATAGGGACACGACAGGCCTCCCGTGACGGACCGAACGCGCGCGAGGCGACGCAACGGTTTGTCAACCACCACTCGTCGCGACGCGTCGTCTGTCGCGGGGACTCGCTGTTGGGCCGACCGCGTGCCGGCGCGCGTGGGGGACCAACATCCGCACGTAGCCCTTCTTCCCCCCTTCGTGGGGGGGAGGGGAGGGGGCGCAGGCGACGCAACGTGAGACGCCCTGGCAGACATGCCCTCAACCTAATGGCTCCGGGCGCAACTTGCGTTCAAAGAGTCGATGGTTCGCAGGATTCTACAATTCACACCAAGTATCGCATCTCGCTTTTGTCATGGCCTCAAACCCGCCCCTATGGGTTAAGGACATAACCGGCCAGTAATCGTCAGATCACCTACGGCCTCAGACCAAAACAGACATAACACGTCAGAGTAAAGGGGCCGAACGGAAGTAGTAATTAAAAACTTTGTCCATAGAGTCGTGCTTATATGCACATCAAACAAACCATACACGTACATGTTATTAACCCACAACGGAATACAATACCATAAAATCCTTTACAGACAGGATCATCCAAACTGAGTCAACCCATATCAAAACCATATACAGCTATAGATAAAGTCTTTGCCAACAAGACAAACTATGAATGCAAACAAAATGGCAAGGATGGGTCTCGTGCGTGAGACGCAAGGCTGACTCCCCAAAACTCATGTTGTTCTTGGCAGACTTCACTGGGGCTGGGGCTGGGGCTGGGTTTGTGCCTCTCTTGGCTCACCTACAAACACATGAATAAGCGTGAGCGATAGCCCAGTGAATAATATCAACTACAGAATATACATAACATCGTAGGACAACATGTGCCAAACGGCCTTGGGCCCAGTTCATATTTCTATTTAACAGATATGTATATATAACAATACGAAATTTCAACTCAAGTGTCTGTAGTTCCAAACATTCTGGCCTCGGGCCCATCTAAATTTCCATTCATGTCAAAACGGCCTTCGGCCCGTTCATTTGTATCGAAACGGCCTTCGGCCCATTCATCCTTGTCAAAACGGCCTTCGGCCCATTTATTCATCTCAAAACGGCCTTCGGCCCATTTATTCATGTCAAAACGGCCTTCGGCCCATTTGTTCATGTCAAAACGGCCATCGGCCCCACTCATTCATGTCAAAATGACCTTTGGTCCATTCATGCCTATCAAAACGACCTTTGGTCCATTCATGTTTATCAAAACGACCTTTGGTCCATTCATGTTTATTCATATTAGACTCTCATCCACAATCCCGAATAGCAACTCATAAAGCTTATAAGGAAATAAACAATTGGACAATCACAAATATTCGAATATCGGTACTACTCACAGTGATCGGCTTGTGGATTTGCCTTGGAACTTGACCCTACCCATTTCATTAGCACAAAAGGGTCACTAACAGTTCAATCCGTTCTTTAATTCACATATCTCTCTTTAGGCTTAATTCACATTTCATTAGCTCATTTACAGTACTTAACATATGCCTAAGAGTGCTTGTAAGTGAAAGAGAACGGGAAAACAGAACGCAGAATGCATTTCCAGAATTTCAGAAAACAAGGTCCCCGCTCGAGCGTCGACTTCCCCGCTCGAGCGGACCCTTAAGGCCTGCAAAAGTACTGGTTGCATGAAAAATACGCTCGAGCGTGGAATAGAGCGCTTGAGCGGAAGGCCTGTCTACAAAACTCCCCGCTCGAGCGCAAGATATCCCACTCGAGCGGACATCCAACTCTGCAAAAAGTGTTGGGAGCACGATTTATCCGCTCGAGCGGCCATTCCCCCGCTCGAGCGGAAGTCAAAATTCTGGAAAACCCAGAATGGTGTTCTTGAGCTCGACTTCGACATTTCAACCACATTACTTGCATGCAATGGCTCAATTTACACATTTACACATGTTAACATGCTCAATTTACACATTCAAACATTCAAGATTTATACTCCCATGATTTGTACATGCATATCCATTTTGACTTCATATTCATTTCAAATAATGCAATTAGTGCTCATTGTTATAAGACTCAACAAAGACATGCTTGCATGTGGGATTACACCACCAATCTTTCACAATTTCATAAATTGCATGCTAGATTTAGTGATTCCATATGAGTTCTTGACATGCATGCACATATCAAGCCTCAATTTCTATAAAACCAGCTCAAATCATGCTCTTGATCACCACAACCCTTGAACACACAAGATTACACATTAACTCATGAATTCAAGAATCAATGCTTACCTGGAGGCTCAATTCTTCCAATTTATCGTCAAGTCTAGAGTTGTCTTCAAGACTTCCAAAATTCAAGAGCAAAACCTTGATTTCCACCCCTCTCTCTCTCTAGTTCGGGTCTCTCCTCCTCTAGAGAGTTTAATCAGCCCAGAATGAAATAAAAGGAGGGAGTTGAATACATAAGGGTCCCATATAACCCCACTAAGCCCCATTAATTTAATATCACATATTTGAGCACCAATTCATTAATTAATCAATTTAATCTGGCCTGAATCAGTTTTTCAATTAAATTTCACCGTAGGCTCTAAACATTATGCCAATCACAGTGGCGTAATCAATTTCGGGTTCTGTGGCCGATAAGGCCCTCAATTAAATTTCCAAAGTTGATTATTCAAATAGATATTCCTACGGTGAACAGATAAAGCTTCAAAATCACATATATTCACATAATGGCACATAAAATCATGGTAAACACATAATCATACTCAATTTAAGGACCAATTAGCATACTACTGAACAGGGGTATCACAGTCTTCCCCCCTTTAGGAAGTTTGGTCCTCCAAACTTAATTTACCTTCATCGGGAAACAAATGTGGATAGCGCAGTCGCATTTCCTCGTCTTTTTCCCACGTGGCATCTGTACCATAGTGTTCCTTCCATTCAACTTTCACCATTGGAATGGACTTGCTTCTCAATCGTTTCACTTGCCGATCAACAATTTGTTCCGGCCATTCGGCATATTCCATATTTTCATCAATAGCAACCCGATGATAATCGATCACACGTAACGGGTCTCGGAAGTAACCCCTCAACATCGACACATGAAACACATTATGGATTTGCTCGAATCCCGGTGGCAAAGCAACTTTGTAGGCAACTGGACCAAGCCTTTCCAAAATCTGAAACGGCCCAATGTAGCGGGGTGACAACTTGTCCTTTTTCCCAAATCTGACTTGGCCTTTCATCGGAGAAACACGGATGAACACATGGTCACCAACCTCATACTCAAGAGGTCTTCTCCTGACATCTGCATAGTTCTTTTGTCGGTCTTGAGCTGTTTTGAGCCTTGGCCGAATGGTTTTGATCTTTTCAGAAGTGTCTTGTACAATTTCAGGCCCAAGCAAAGCTCTGTCCCCGACCTCTGTCCAACAGATAGGTGATCTACACCTCCTACCATACAAAGCCTCGTATGGTGCCATACCGATGCTGGAGTGGAAGCTGTTATTATAAGCAAACTCTGCAAGCGGCAAATAATCTTCCCAACTCCCCTGAAAATCCAAAGCACACATGCGAAGCATATCTTCCAAAGTTTGTATCGTTCGTTCTGACTGGCCATCTGTCTGTGGGTGGAATGCAGTACTGAACCTTAGTTCTGTTCCCATAGCTTCCTGCAAACTTTTCCACAATCTAGATACAAATTTCGGATCCCTATCTGACACAATGGACACCGGAACTCCGTGTAACCGGACAATTTCATCAACATAAATAGTAGCCAATCTATAAGCAGTAAATGTTGTTTTGACAGGCAAAAAATGGGTAGATGTAGTCAGTCTATCAACTACAACCCAAACAGAATCCATACCTCGAGAAGTCCGAGGTAGGCCAACAACGAAATCCATAGTCACATGTTCCCACTTCCACTCAGGAATAGGGAGAGGTTGAAGTAGACCGCCTGGCATAGCTGGGAAATAAATATCTGAAAAAGGAGAAAAATGGCCGTCGGCCATCATTAGTAGCTGACCGGCCAGAAATGTAGCCGATCGGTAGGTTTGTTTCAAATCCCGATACATTTTATTGTTACCCGGATGCATAGCAAATACGGATCTGTGGGCTTCATCTAAAACCCTCTTCTTTAGCTCCGGAATATCAGGAACGCATATTTTGTTCCGGAATTTCAACACTTCGTTCTCAATACTAAATTCTGCTTTCGGACTTGTCTCAAATTCATCCATTACCTTTTTGAGGAACTCATCCTCTTTCTGTTTCTGCTTGATTTCATCAACAATTGCCGGCTCGGCTGTAATAGCGGCTATCAATCCGCCCTGTTCACATACTACCACTTCAATTTCAGACTTTTCAAAGTCTTGCAAAATCTCCCTTTGTTCAGTAAGCAAACAAGCCATACTCCCTATTGATTTTCTGCTCAAGGCATCCGCCACTATATTAGCTTTCCCGGGATGACACTAAATCTCTAGATCGTAGTCTTTTATCAGTTCTAGCCATCTTCTCTGACGCATATTCAACTCTTTCTGCGTGAAGAAGTTTTTCAGGCTCTTATGATCCGTGTAGACCTCACATTTTACCCCATACAAGTAATGCCGCCAGATTTTCAAAGCAAAAACAACTGCGGCCAATTCTAGGTCATGTGTTGGATAATTCTTCTCATGTGGCCTCAACTGTCGGGAGGCGTAAGCAATAACCTTTCCGTTCTGCATTAACACACAACCCAAACCCTTAGAAGATGCATTACTGAAAATCACAAAAATTTCCGTACCTGAAGGTAGTGTCAAAATTCGTGCAGTGGTCAATCTTGTCTTCAGTTCATGAAAGGCTGATTCTCTTTCACTATTCCACTCAAATGGTTGTCCCTTACGTGTCAATTGGGTAAGAGGCACAGCTAATTTCGAAATGTCCTTTACAAGCCTCCTGTAGTACCCAGCCAAGCCCATGAAACTGGGAACTTCTGTCACATTAGTTGGTGTAGGCCAATTCACAATTGCTTCTATTTTCTGCGGGTCCACTGAAATTCCTTCCTTGTTAATCACATGCCCTAAGAAAACAACCTCATCCAACCAAAACTCACATTTCTTTAGTTTAGAAAATAATTTCTTTTCCCGAAGTATTTGTAAAACAGTCCTCAAATGATGTTCATGTTCAAGTCTATCTTTAGAGTATATCAAAATATCATCGATGAAGACTACAACAAACTCATCAAGGTAGGTTTTAAAAATTCTATTCATTAAGTCCATAAATGCTGCCGGAGCATTAGTCACTCCAAATGGCATAAC
Source organism: Camellia sinensis (assembly GCF_004153795.1). Taxonomy (NCBI): domain Eukaryota; kingdom Viridiplantae; phylum Streptophyta; class Magnoliopsida; order Ericales; family Theaceae; genus Camellia; species Camellia sinensis. Next base: position 1,216,877 of record NW_021025015.1, read on the forward strand.
AAGAAACTCAAAATGACCATACCTCGTTCTGAATGCGGTTTTCTCAACATCCTCTGCTTCAACCTTCAGCTGATGATACCCGGATCTCAAATCAATCTTAGAAAACACCCGTGATCCCCGCAACTGGTCAAATAAGTCATCAATACGGGGTAGGGGGTATTTGTTCTTTATCGTTACCTTGTTTAATTCCCGATAATCAATGCACAGGCGCAAAGTACCATCCTTCTTCTTTACAAATAACACTGGTGCACCCCAAGGCGAAGTGCTAGGTCGGATAAACCCTTTACCAAGAAGGTCTTGCAACTGTTCCTTTAATTCTTTCATTTCGGCAGTAGCCATTATGTAGGGAGTTTTAGAAATAGGCTGGGTGCCTGGCACAGTCTCAATAGTAAACTCTATCTCCTTGTCTACCAATTCCCCCGGTAATTCATTTGGGAACACATCTGGGAATTCTCTAACAATAGGAATATCATTCAATTCAACATTCACAGATTGCTCAGTCAACACATAGCATAGATAACCGTGGCACCCCTTCCTGATTAATTTACATGCTTTCATTGCAGATATTAAATAAGGTGGAGGCACTACCCCATTACCCACAAACACAATTTCTTTATGTTCTGGTGGTTTAAATACAACCCTTTTTGTCACACAATCTATGGTGGCACAATACTTGGTCAACCAATCCATGCCCAAAATCACATCAAAATGTCTAAAGTTCAAAGGCAATAAATCTACATATAAGGTACCATCCTCAATATGCATGTCACAAAACCGATATATATAATCACACAACACAGATTCCCCCGATGGAGCAGACACACATAACAAATAAGGCAATAACTCTAGGGCTCTTCTTAGCCTAGATGCAAATGTATATGTCACAAATGAGTGGGTTGATCCAGAATCAATTAATACAAAGGCATCCTGATCACATATTGAAATAGTACCCGAGACAACGGCACTAGAATTCCGTGTATCGCTCGAAATAAGCGCAAAAACCCTTCCCTGTCTTACCGTATCCCCAGTAGTGGCGGATCTCAAAGTATTTCCCGGCTTGGGGATCGATGCCGTGGAACCGGCTGCTAGTTTTCCGCCATTCTGATTACATTCTCGGGCTATGTGCCCTTGTTTCCCACACTTAAAACAGGCTCCTGATGTACGGTAACAGACTCCACGGTGCCTTTTGCTACAAACGTTGCACACGGGAGCTGTGTCTCGGGAGGAACTCGAAGTATTTGAGGAGCCCGTGTTTTTCTTTTTTAGAAATTTCTTCTTCGAAAAAAAGCCTTGTCTTTTGTTGCCTTTCCATTCTGTTACTGGCTTAGCTTGCCTGGCTATGTTAGTCTCCGATATGATGGCCCTGTCAAGTACTCCAATGTAAGTCTCCAGCTTCAGGACATTCACTCTCTCTAGGATGTCACTTCGGAGCCCACCTTCAAAATGTCTTGCTTTCTTATAATCCGTGTCAATTACGTGTGGTGCAAACTTGGCCAACTCAGTAAATTTGGTCTCATACTCAGCTACAGTCATGCTGTCTTGCTTGAGCTCCATGAACTTTGCCACTTTCCTATCCCGGACACACTGCGGGAAGTACTTGTCATAGAAGATTTCTAGAAACTTTACCCAGTCAACATCCTTATGATTTTCTCGCATCAACATCCACCATCTTCTTGTTTCGTCTTCTAGCATAAAAGTGGCTAGAAGCACTTTTTGAGTCTCTGAACAGGGGAACACTTCAAATAATTTCTCAATGCCGAGGACCCACGCTTCGGCTTTCAATGGATCTAATCCCCCGTGAAACTGTGGCGGTTTCATTTTCTTGAATTCCTTGGTGAGAGCTATAATCCGGTCATCATTCTGATTATCCGGCACGGGTGGTGCCGGAGGTGGAGGTGGCGGGTGTGGTTGCTGCCACTGTTGTTGCCACTCCTGTTGCTGTCTCAAAGCCTCTGCCATTTCCTGAATCAGTCTTTCCATTCTGTCCAGTCTGGCAGTAGAAGATTCCTCTATCTTATCACCTCTGGTTCTCACCATCTGATTAAACTTGCATTATATTTTATACAAAAGGTACACAAGTATGCATACACTAAGAAGCACATATTTCCAGATAATTCGCAATGCAAGTAGTTCACAACTTACACATATAATTATTCATAACAAAACATTTAAGCATATTATCAATGCTTCCAAACTCGTATCTATCACATGAATGCATCCTAGATCTTATCTAGACGCTTATTGCTCTTTTGGACAAGGGCGTGAGTTATTAACTTGTGCTCTGATACCACTCTGTCATGGCCCTCAAACCCGCCCCTATGGGTTAAGGACATAACTGGCCAGTAATCCTGAGATTACCTACGGCCTCAGACCAAAACAGACATAACAAGTCAGAGTAAAGGGGCCGAACGGAAGCAGTAATTAAAAACTTTGTCCATAGAGCCGTGCTTATATGCACATCAAACAAACCATACACGTACATGTTAATAACCCACAACGGAATACAGTACCATAAAATCCTTTACAGACAGGATCATCTAAACTGAGTCAACCCATATCAAAACCATATACAGCTATACATAAAGTCTTTGCCAACAAGACAAACAATGAATGCAAACAAAATGGCAAGGATGGGTCTCGTGCGTGAGACGCAAGGCTGACTCTCCAAAACTCATGTTCTTCCTGGCAGACTTCACTGGGGCTGGGTTTGTGCCTCTCTTGGCTCACCTACAAACACATGAATAAGCGTGAGCGATAGCCCAGTGAATAATATCAATTACAGAATATACATAACATCGTAGGACAACATGTTCCAAACGGCCTTGGGCCAGTTCATAATTCTATTTAACAGATATGTATATATAACTATATGAAATTTCAATTCAAGTGTCTGTAGTTCCAAACATTCTGGCCTCGGGCCCATCTAAATTTCCATTCATGTCAAAACGGCCTTCGGCCCGTTCATTTGTGTCGAAATGGCCTTCAGCCCATTCATCCTTGTCAAAACGGCCTTCGGCCCATTTATTCATCTCAAAACGGCCTTCGGCCCATTTATTCATGTCAAAACGGCCTTCGGCCCATTTGTTCATGTCAAAACGGCCATCGGCCCCACACATTCATGTCAAAATGACCTTTGGTCCATTCATGCCTATCAAAACGACCTTTGGTCCATTCATGTTTATCAAAACGACCTTTGGTCCATTCATGTTTATTCATATTAGACTCTCATCCACAATCCCGAATAGCAACTCATAAAGCTTATAAGGAAATAAACAATTGGACAATCACAAATATTCGAATATCGGTACTACTCACAGTGATCGGCTTGTGGATTTGCCTTGGAACTTGACCCTACCCATTTCATTAGCACAAAAGGGTCACTAACAGTTCAATCCGTTCTTTAATTCACATATCTCTCTTTAGGCTTAATTCACATTTCATTAGCTCATTTACAGTACTTAACATGTGCCGAAGAGTGCTTGTAAGTGAAAGAGAACGGGAAAACAGAACGCAGAATGCATTTCCAGAATTTCAGAAAACAAGGTCCCCGCTCGAGCGTCGACTTCCCCGCTCGAGCGGACCCTTAAGGCCTGCAAAAGTACTGGTTGCATGAAAAATACGCTCGAGCCTGGAATAGAGCGCTTGAGCGGAAGGCCTGTCTACAAAACTCCCCGCTCGAGCGCAAGATATCCCGCTCGAGCGGAGATCCAACTTTGCAAAAAGTGCTGGTAGCACGATTTATCCGCTCGAGCGGCCATTCCTCCGCTCGAGCAGAAGTCAAAATTCTGGAAAACCCAGAATGGCGTTCTTGAGCTCGACTTCGACATTTCAACCACATTACTTGCATGCAATGGCTCAATTTACACATTTACACATGTTAACATGCTACCAATACGAAATCACAACCTTAGGAGGCTCAATTTCTTACATCATTTACATGCATGCCTAAAATTAATCCAAGTTCATCACTAATATATCAAATTCAAACATTCATGATTTATACTCCCATGATTTGTACATGCATATCCATTTCGCCTTCATATTCATTTTAAATAATGCAATTAGTGCTCATTGTTATAAGACTCAACAAAGACATGCTTGCATGTGGGATTACACCACCAATCTTTCACAATTTCACAAATTACATGCTAGATTTTGTGATTCCATAGGAGTTCTTTACATGCATGCACATATCAAGCCTCAATTTCAATAAAACCAGCTCAAATCATGCTCTTGATCACCACAACCCTTGAACACACAAGATTACACATTAACTCATGAATTCAAGAATCTATGCTTACCTAGAGGCTCAATTCTTCCAATTTATGGTCAAGTCTAGTGTTGTCTTCAAGACTTCCAAAATTCAAGAGCAAAACTTTGATTTCCTCCCCTCTCTCTCTCTAGTTCGGGTCTCCCCTCCTGTAGAGAGTTTAATCAGCCCAGAATGAAATAAAAGGAGGGAGTTGAATACATAAGGGTCCCATATAACCCCACTAAGCCCCATTAATTTAATATCACATATTTGAGCACCAATTCATTAATTAATCAATTTAATCTGGCCTGAATCAGTTTTTCAATTAAATTTCACTGTAGGCTCTAAACATTATGCTAATCACAATGGCGTAATCAATTTCGGGTTCTGTGGCCGATAAGGCCCTCAATTAAATTTCCAAAGCTGATTATT
>NW_021025015.1:1226560-1247887 GCF_004153795.1 Camellia sinensis
CCATGCTGCTGGACAAGGCCGTGGCAAGGCATGCTGATGGCCAAGGCCGTTGCATGGCATGCCATGCTGCTGGACGAGGCCGTGGCAAGGCATGCTGCTGGCCAAGGCATTAGCATGGCATGCTACTGCCCAAGGCTTGGGCTTGCCATGCTGGTGGCAAAGGCTTTGGCATGGCATGTTGCTAGCCAAGGCCATCGCATGGCATGGCATGGCATGCTGCTGGCCAAGGACTAGGCATGGCATGCTGCTGCTGGCCAGGGCCGTCGCATGGCGTGCTACTGGTCAAGGCCGTGGCATGACATGTTAGCCAAGGTCGGCATGGCATGCTGCTGGCCAAGGCTTTGGCATGGCAAGCTTGCTGGCCAAAGCCGTGGCATGGCATGCGGCTGGTCGAGGCCGTGGCATGACATGCTTGCCAAGGCTGGGGTATGGCATGTTGCTGCCCAAGGCTTTGGCATGCCATGTCGCTGGCCAAGGCTGTGGCATGGCATGCTGCTGGGCAAGGCCGTGGCATGACATGCTGGCGAAGGCCGGGGCATGGCATGCTGCTGGCCAAGGCCGTGGCATGGCATGCTGCTGGGCAAGGCCGTGGCATGACATGCTGGCCAAGGCCGGGGCATGGCACGCTGCTGGCCAAGGCCGTGTCATGGCATGCTGGCCAAGGCCGGGGCATGGCATACTGCTGGGCAAGGCCGTGGCATGGCATACTGCTGGGCAAGGCCGTGGCATGACATGTTGGCCAAGGCCGGGGCATGGCACGCTGCTGGCCAAGGCCGTGGCATGGCATGCTGGCCAAGGCCGGGGCATGGCCCGCTGCTGGCCAGGGCCGTGGCATGGCATGCTGCTGGCCAAGGCCGTGGCATAACAAGCTTGCCAAGGCCGGGGCATGGCATGCTGCTGGCCAAGGCTGTGGCATGACATGCTGTTGGCCAAGGCAGTGGCATGACATGTTGGCCAAGGCTGGGGCATGGCGTGCTGCTGGCCAAGGCCGTGGCATGGCATGCTGCTGGCCAAGGCCGTGGCATGACATGCTTGCCAAGGCCGGGGCATGGCATGCTGCAGGCCAAGGCTTTGGCTTGACATGTTGTTGGCCAAGGCTGTGGCATGGCATGCTGGCCTAGGCCAACGTGCCACCGCCACCACCGCGGGCCGCCACTCGACACATCCCGTGCTTGGCTATGTAGTTTCGATGCCACAAGCCAAGCGATGGCATGTGCCAAGCGCCCGCCTAGGCATAGGCGTGGCCTGTGGCCTGGCCATGCTGGCCAGCCTTAAGGGAGGTGCCCCCCCCTTATAGTAGCTTGTTAAGCCCTTTTTCATCTGGCAGGAGGAAACATCACCTATGCTCGAGGAGTCATAATGGGGTTTTTTTAAAAAGTAACGTTTTTTTGCAAAAATTTTCAACATAAAAGTTGAAGGAAATAATTAAAGACACCCTAAAAAAAATTTAAAAAAAATATTTGGCCACCGGAATATTTTATTTTAATTTATTTTAATTTTAATACTTAAAAAATAATAAAAATTACTAAAAATAGTCAAAAAATTCTAAAAAAATTCCAACAATTATAAGATGAGGCACTAGTAATTATAGTAATTTTTTTAATTATTTTTTTATTTTTTATGAGTAAATAAATAATTAAAAAACCTGACGAACGTGGAAAAACTCTTAGAGAAACCGAGCAAGCATCGGATAGCTCGAATGCAAATAACAAACGCAACAGGCAACTTCCGAGGGACATACTTTTCGCAACAAGCTTCCACTGGGAAGGCTCTAGCAACTTGTTCGCAAGTCAAAGGCAACGAAATAGTTATTACCCGAGGGACATGCATTTCGTAGGGCAACTTATACGTACGTCAGAGCCAAACCAAAGGGCAATTACTCGAGGGATAGGATTGCTTGCCAAGGGCGTGGCATGCGGTGTTCTTGGCCAAGGCCATGCCACGCCACGCTGCGGGACAAGGCCGTGCATGGAATGTTGCTGGCTTTAGATGGGCTGCCATGGCCTTGGCCTTAGCATGGCTTGCTGCCGGCTTTGGCCTTGGCATGGCATGCTATTGGTTTTGGCTGGGCTGCCTTGGCCATGGCATATTGCCGGCCTTGGCCTTGGCATGGCATGCTGCTGGCTTTGGCTGGGCTGCCGTGGCCTTGGCATGGCATGCTGCTGGCCTTGGCCTTGGCATGGCATGCTGCTGGCTTTGGCTGGGCTGCCTTGGCCATGGCATGGCATGCTGCTGGCCTTGGCCATGGCATGCTGCTGGCTTTGGCTGGGCTACCTTGGCTGTGGCATGGCATGCTGCTGGCCTTGCCTTGGCATGGTATGCTGCTGGCCTTGGCCTTAGCATGGCATGCTGCTGGCTTTGGCTGGGATGTCTACGCCGTGGCATGGCATGCTGTTGGTCTTGGCCTTGGCATGGCATGCCGCTGGCTTTGGCTAGGCTGCCTTGGCCGTGGCATGGCATGCTGCTGGCCTTGGCCTTGGCATGGCATGCTGCTGGCTTTGGCTGAGCTGCCTTGGCCTTTGTATGGCATGTTGTTGTCCTTGGCCATGGCATGGCATGCTGCTGGCATTGGCTGGGCTGCCTTGGCCTTGGCATGGCATGCTGCTGGTCTTGGCCTTGGTATGGCATGCTGCTGGTCTTGGCCTTGGCATGGCATGCTGCTGGCTTTGGCTGGGCCGCCTTGGCCTTGGCATGGCATGCTGTTGGTCTTGGCCTTGGCATGACATGCTGCTGGCCTTGGCCTTGGCATGGCATGCTGCTGGCTTTGGCCGGGCTGCCTTGGCCGTGGCATGGCATGCTGCTGGCCTTGGCCTAGCATGCTGCTGGCTTTGGCAGGGCTGCCTTTGCCATGGCATGCTGCTGGCCTTGGCCATGGCATGCTGCTGGCTTTGGCTGGGCTGCCTTGGTCGTGGCATGGCATGCTGCTTGCCTTGGCCTTGGCATGGCATGCTGCTGGCTTTGGTTACGCTGCCTTGGCCTTGGAATGGCATGTTGTTGGCCTGGGCCTTGGCAGGGCGTGCTGATGGCTTTGGTTGGGCTGCCTTGGCCGTGGCATGGCATGCTGTTGGCCTTGGCCTTGGCTTGGCATGCTACTGGCCCTAGCTGTGCTGCCTTGGCCTTTGCATGGCATGCAGCTGGCCTTGGCCTTGGCATGACATGTTGCTGGCTTTGGCTTGGCCGCCATGGCCTTGGTATGGCATGTTGCTGCCCATGGCCCTGGCATGGCATGCTGCTGGCCTTGGCCCTGGCATGGCATGCTGCTGGCTTTCGCTGGGCTGCCTTAGCCATGGCATGGCAAGATGCTGGCCTTGGTCGTGGCATGGCACGCTGCTGGGTTTGGCTGGAATGGCTTGGCCATGTCATGGCATGCTGCTGTCTTTGGCCATGGCATACAACTGGCTTTGGCTAGGCTGCCTTGGCCGTGGCATGGCATGCTGCTGGCCTTGGCCTTGGCATGGCATGCGGCTGGCTTTGCCTGGGCTGCCATGGCCTTGGCTTGGCATGCTGCTGGCCTTGGCCATGGCATGGCATGCCGCTGGGTTTGGCTGGGCTGCCTTGGCCGTGGCATGGCATGCTGCTGGCTTTAGCCTTGGCATGGCATGCGGCTAGCTTTGGCAAGGCTGCCTTGGCCATGGCATGGAATGCCTTGGCATGGCATGCTGCTTGCTTTGGCCGGGCTGCCTTCACCATGGCATGGCATGCTGCTGGCCTTGGCCTTACCATGGCATGCCGATGGCTTTGGCTGGGCTGCCTTGGTCGTGGCATGGCATGCTGCTGGCCCTGGCCTTGGCAGGGCTGCCTTGGCCGTGGCATGGCATGCTGCTGGCCTTCGCCTTGGCATGGCATGCTGCTGGCTTTGGCAGGGCTGCCTTGGCCATGGCATGGCATGCTGTTGGCCTTGGCCATGGCATGCTGCTGGCCTTGGCCTTGGCATGGCATGCTGCTTGCTTTGGCTGCGATGCCTTGGCCTTGACACGGCATGCTGCTGGCCTTGGCCTTGGCATGGCATGCTGCAGGCATTGGCTGGGCTGCCTTGTCCGTTGCATGGCATGCTGCTGGCCTTGGCCTTGGCATGGCATGCTGCTGGCCTTGGCTACACTGCCTTGGCCTTTGCATAGCATGCTGCTGGCCTTGGCCTTGGCATGGCATGTTGCTGGCTTTGGCTGGGCTGCCTTGGCCTTGGCATGGCATGCTGCTAGCCTTGGCCTTGGCATGGCATACTGCTGGCCTTGGCCTTGTCGTGGCATGCTGCTGGCTTTGGCTGGTGTGACATCCCTGTTCTGTGTTATGCTGATTGGTCCTTAAGTTGTTTATGGTTATGTGTTTAGCATGGTTTTGTATGCCATTATGTGAAAATATGTGGTTGTGAATTTCTATTTGTTCACCGTAGAAATATCTGTTTGATTTTACCGCTTCGAAAATTAAATTGGAGGCCTTATCGGCCACAGAACCTGAAATCGACTACGCCGTTGTGATTGGCATAATTTTTAGAGCCTACGGTGAAATTTAATTGAAAATTGATTCGGGTTAGATTAAACCGATTAAATTGATGAATTAGAGCCCAGCTACTTTATTATTATAATCTTGGCTTTAGTGGATTTTGTTGTCAAGCTTTAAACACTCAATCTCTCCCTCCCTAGCCTCATTTTGACTGATATTAAACTCAAAGAAGAGAAGAGAGGGCCGGTTGTAGAGAGAGAAAGGGAGAGACTTGTGTAATTTGGGCTCAAGACTTGGGAATTTGAAGATCTAGCTCAAGATTTGGCTAGAGCTTGAGGGTTGAAGCTCTTAAGTAAGTGAATTCATGGACTCTTGTTTGTAATTTGTAAGTTCAAAGTTGAAAAAATGCACTCAAAGAAAAGGTGGTTGTGGTCTTCACATGGGTGTTGGCAGAAGACACACTCAGTAGATTGGGTCACACCAAAGAGTTTTAATCTATCTCCAGTGTTCAATCTGCCAAGGATAGCTATCCACGCCACAAAACTCACTTTAGGGATGTTATGAGGCCCCCAAAAAATCTTAGACCAGTTCACATGATCAAAATATTGCCTTAATGAGTGCCATGTAGACTGGATAGTAAATTTACCATTAGAAGCAGGGCTCCAACTAACATCATCTGACCCACCAGAAGAGAGAATGGTGGAAGGAGTACTAGCAATGAGGTCCATAAGCTCCCATGAAGAAGGGAAAGGCCACCTCCAAGTAGTCCCCTATGATTATATTGAGATTTGAGTCACTGCATGCAAGAAATGTGGCTGGAATTCGATGTTGGAACTCAAGAACACAGTTCTGGGTTTTCCAGAATTTTGATGTCCGCTCGAGCGGGGTAATGGCCGCTCGAGCGGGAAAATCGTGCTCCCAGTATTTTTGGAGAGTTGGATGTCCGCTCGAGCGGGGCATATCACGCTCGAGCGTGGATTTTTGTAGACAAGCCTTCCGCTCGAGCGCCCTATTTAACGCTCGAGCATATTTTTCATGCAACCAGTACTTTTGCAGGCCTTGAGGGTCCGCTCGAGCGGGTAAATTGACGCTCAAGCGGGGACCCTGTTTCCTGGAATTTGGTTCATGCGTTCTGTGTTTCGTTTTCCGTTCTCTTTCACTTGTAATCACTCTTAGGCGTATGTTAAACATTATAAATGAGTTAATGAGATAAGAATAAAGCCTAAAGAGGAATATGTGAATTAAGGGACAGATTGAATTGTTAATGACCCTTTTGTGTGCATGGAATGTGTAGGGTCAAGCTCCAGGGCAAATCCACAAGCCGAGCACTGTGAGTAATATCAATATTGAAAGCTTGTCAATGTCCAATTCTTATTCCCTTATAAACTTTATGAGTCGTTAATTGGGATCGTGGACAAAAGTCTGACAGGAATAAATGAATGGACCGAAGGTCGTTTTGTTGTAAATGAATGGACCAAAGGTCGTTTTGATAAGAATGAATGGACCGAAGGTCGTTTTGATGTAAATGAATGGACCAAAGGTCGTTTTCATCAGAATGAATGGACCAAAGGTCGTTTGATGTAAATGAATGGACCAAAGGTCGTTTTGACATGAATGAATGAGTGGGCCGAAGGCCGTTTTGACATGAAAGAGTGGGCCAAAGGCCGTTTTCACATGAATGAACAGGCCGAAGGCCATTTGGACAGAAATGAATGGGCCGAAGGCCATTTAGACATAAGTGAATGGGCCGTAGGCCGTTTTGTCATGAATGGAAACCTGAATGGGCCAAAGGCCAGAATGTTTAGAATTACAGTTACTTGATTGAATTTTGTATAGTTATATATATATATATATATATTCGTTAAATAGAAGTATAAATTGGGCCCAAGGCCGTTTGGAGCATGTTGTTCTATATATTGTTATGTAATTGTCATGTTTGATATTATTCACTGGGTTATCGCTCACGCTCATTCATGTGTTTGTAGGTGAGCCAAGAGAAGCACAAACCCAGCCCCAGTGAGGCCTGGTAGGAACAACACGAGTTTTGGGAGAGTTAGCCTTGTGCCTCACACATGAGGCCATCCTTGCCCTTTTAGTATGTACTTATGTTTTGTTTTGTTGGCAAGGGCCTAGTGTATGTCTGTACATAGTCTGATATAGGTTGACTCATTTTGGATGATCCTGTCTGTAATGAATTTTGTGAAACTGTACTTTCGATGTGGGTTATTAACGTATCCGAGTATGGTTTGTTTGATGTGCATATAAGCACGACTCTATGGACAAAGTTTTAATTGTTGCTTCCGTTTGGCCCCTTTACTCTGACGAGTTACGTCTGTTTTGGTCTGAGGCCGTAGGTAATCTCAGGATTACTGGCCGGTTATGTCCTTAACCCATAGGGGCAGGTTCGGGTCATGACAGAGTGGTATCAGAGCACGAGTTAATAACTCACACACTTGTCCTAAAAGAGCAATAAGCGTCTAGATAAGATCTAGGATGCATTCATGTGATGAGTACAAGTTTGGGAGCATTGATTTTATGCGTAAATGTTTTGTTATGAATAATTATATGTGTAAGTTGTGAACTACTTGCATTACAAATTATCTGGAAATATGTGCTGCTTAGTGTATGTGTACTTGTGTACCTTTGGTATGAATATAATGCAAGTTTAATCAGATGGTGAGAACCAGAGGTGATGAGTTAGAGGAATCCTCTACTGCCAGACTGGACAGAATGGAAAGGCTGATTCAGGAAATGGCAGAAGCTTTGAGACAGCAACAGGAGTGGCAACAACAGTGGCAGCAACCACACCCGCCACCTACACCTCCGGCACCACCCATGCCAGATAATCAAAATGATGATCGGATAATCGCTCTCACCAAGGAGTTCAAGAAAATGAAACCACCACAGTTTCATGGTGGGCTAGATCCTTTGAAAGCGGAAGCTTGGGTTCTTGGGATCGAAAAACTGTTTGAAGTATTTCCGTGCTCGGATACACAGAAAGTGCTTCTAGCCACTTTTATGATAGAAGACGAAGCGAGAAGATGGTGGATGTTGATGCGAGAAAACCACAGGGATGTTGACTGGGTGAAATTTTTGGAAATCTTCTATGACAAGTATTTCCCGCAGTGTGTCCGGGACAGGAAAGTGGCAGAGTTCATGGAACTCAAGCAAGACAGCATGACTGTAGCGGAATATGAGGCCAAATTTACTGAGTTGGCCAGGTTTGCACCACACGTAATTGACACTGATTATAAGAAGGCAAGGCATTTTGAAGGTGGGCTCCGAAGTGACATCCTAGAGGGAGTGAATGTCTTGAAGTTGGAGACCTACATCGGGGTGCTTGACCGAGCCATCATATCAGAGGCTAACATAGCTAGACAAGCTAAGCCAACAACCGAATGGAAAGGCAACAAAAGACAAGGCTTCTTTTCGAAGAAGAAATTTTTGAAAAAGCAAAACACGGGCTCCTCAACTACTTCCAGTTCTTCCCGAGACACAGCTCCCATGTGCAACATTTGTGGCAAAAAGCACCGTGGAGTCTGTTATCGTACATCGGGAGCCTGTTTTAAGTGTGGGAAACAAGGGCATATAGCCCGAGATTGTAATCAGAATAGTGGGAAGGTAGTTGCTAGCTCCACTGCATCGATCCCGAAGCTGGGAAACACTTTGAAGTCTGCTACTACTAGGGATACAGTGAGACAAGGGAGAGTCTTTGCACTCGTTCCGGGTGATACACGGAATGCCAATGCCGTGCTAGCTCCACTGCATCGATCCCGAAGCCGGGAAACACTTTGAAGTCTGCTACTACTGGGGATACAGTGAGACAGGGGAGAGTTTTTGCACTCGTTCCGGGCGATACACGGAACGCCAATGCCATTGTCTCAGGTACTATTTCAATATGTAATCAGGATGCCTTTGTATTAATTGATTCTGGATCGACGAACTCATTTGTGACATATGCATTTGCATCTAGACTGAAAAGACCCCTAGAATTGTTGCCATATTTGTTATGTGTGTCTGCTCCATCGGGGGAATCTGTGTTATGTGACTATATATATCGGTTTTGTGACATGCATATTGAGGATGCTACCCTATATGTGGATTTGTTGCCCTTAAACTTTAGACACTTCGATGTAATTTTGGGCATGGATTGGTTGACCAAATATTGTGCCACTATAGATTGTGTGACAAAGAGGGTTGTGTTTAAACCCCCAGAACAGAAGGAGATTATGTTTGTGGGAAATGGGGTAGTGCCTCCACCATATTTGATATCTGCAATGAAAGCATGCAAATTGATCAGGAAGGGGTGCCAGGGTTATTTGTGTTATGTATTGATTGAACAATCCGTGAATGTTGAATTGAATAATATTCCTATTGTTAGAGAATTTCCGGACGTGTTCCCGAATGAATTACCAGGGGGAGTGGTAGACAGAGAGATAGAGTTTACTATTGAGACTGTGCCAGGCACCCAGCATATTTCTAAAACGCCCTACAGAATGGCTACTGCTGAAATGAAAGAATTAAAGGAACAGTTGCAAGACCTTCTTGATAAAGGGTTCATCCGGCCTAGCGCTTCGCCTTGGGGTGCACCAGTGTTATTTGTAAAGAAGAAGGATGGTACTCTGCGCCTGTGCATTGATTACCGGGAACTGAACAAGGCAACGATAAAGAACAAATATCCCTTACCCCGTATTGATGACTTATTTGACCAGTTGCTGGGATCACATGTGTTTTCTAAGATTGATTTGAGATCCGGGTATCATCAGCTAAAGGTTAAAGCAGAGGATGTTGAGAAAACCGCATTCAGAACGAGGTATGGTCATTTTGAGTTTCTTTTTATGCCATTTGGAGTGACTAATGCCCCGGCAGCATTTATGGACCTAATGAATAGAACTTTTAAAACCTACCTTGATGAGTTTGTTGTAGTCTTCATCGATGATATTTTGATATACTCTAAAGATAGACTTGAACATGAACATCATTTGAGGACTGTTTTACAAATACTTCGGGAAAGAAAACTATTTGCTAAATTAAAGAAATGTGAGTTTTGGTTGGATGAGGTTATTTTCTTAGGGCACGTGATCAACAGAGACGGGATTTTTGTAGACCCATAGAAGATAGAGGCAATTGTGAACTGGCCCACACCAACAAATATAACGGAAGTTTGCAACTTCATGGGCTTAGTTGGGTATTACAGACAGTTTGTAAAAGACTTCTCCAAGATAGTTGTACTGCTTACCCAACTTACATGCAAGGGGCAACCATTTGAATGGAATGATGAAAGGGAATCTCTCTTCTAAGAACTGTGACATCATCAAAATAAAGATGAAGATAAGAAACAAACACAGTGTGATTTTCAGTGACGCATCTTATAAGGGTTTGGGTTGTGTGTTAATGCAGAACGGAAAGGTTATTGCTTATGCCTCCCGACAGTTGAGGCCACATAAGAAGAATTATCCAACACATGACCTAGAATTGGCCGCAGTTGTTTTTGCTTTGAAAATCTGGCGGCATTACTTGTATGGGGAAAAGTGTGAAGTCCACACGGATCATAAGAGCCTGAAATACTTCTTCACGCAGAAAGAGTTAAATATGCGTCAGAGAAGATGGCTAGAGCTGATAAAAGACTACGATCTGGAGATTCATTACCATCCTGGGAAAGCTAATACAGTGGCTGATGCCTTGAGCAGAAAATCAACAGGGAGTATGGCTTGTTTGCTTACTGAACAAAGGGAGATTTTGCGAGACTTTGAAAAGTCTGAAATTGAAGTGGTGGCATGTGAACAGGGCGGATTGATAGCCGCCATTACGGCTGAACCGGCAATTGTGGATGAAATCAAGCAGAAACAGAAAGAAGACGAGTACCTCAGAAAGGTAATTGATGAATTTGAAGTAAGCCCAAAAGCAGAGTTCAGTGTCGAGAATGGAATGTTGAAATTTCGAAACTGAATATGTGTCCAAGATATTCCGGAGCTAAGGAAGAGGATTTTAGATGAAGCCCACAGATCCATATTTGCTATGCATCCGGGTAACAATAAAATGTATCGGGATTTGAAACAAACCTATTGGTGGCCTAAAATGAAGAAAGAGATTGCAGAATATGTGTCCAAGTGCCTCCAGTGTCAGCAAGTAAAGGCTGAACATCAGAAACCAGGCGGTCTACTTCAACCTTTCCCTATTCCTGAGTGGAAGTGGGAACATGTAACTATGGATTTTGTCGTTGGCCTACCTCGGACACCTCGAGGTATGGATTCTGTTTGGGTTATAGTTGATAGACTGACTAAATCCGCACATTTCTTGCCTGTCAAAAATTGTCCGTTTACACGGGGTTCCGGTGTCCATTGTGTCAGATAGGGACCCGAAATTTGTATCTAGATTGTGGAAAAGTTTGCATGGAAGCTATGGAACAGAACTAAGGTTCCAGTACTGCATTCCACCCACAGACAGATGGCCGTCAGAACGAACGGATACAACAAACTTTGGAAGATCGCATGTGTGCTTTGGATTTTCAGGGGAGTTGGGAAGATTACTTGCCACTTGCAGAATTTGCCTATAATAATAGCTTCCACTCCAGCATCGGTATGGCGCCATATGAGGCTTTGTATGGTAGGAGGTGTAGATCACCTATTTGTTGGACAGAGGTCGGGGACAGAGCTTTGCTTGGGCCTGAAATTGTACAGGACACCTCTGAAAAGATCAAAACTATTCGGCAAAGGCTCAAAACGGCTGAAGATCGGCAGAAAAATTATGCAGACGTTCGGAGAAGACCTCTTGAGTATGAGGTCGGCGACCATGTGTTCATCCGTGTTTCTCCGGTGAAAGGCCAAGTCAGGTTTGGGAAAAAGGGCAAGTTGTCGCCCCGTTACATTGGACCGTTTCAAATTTTGGAGAAACTTGGTCCAGTTGCTTATAGAGTTGCTTTGCCACCGGGATTCGAGCAAATCCATAACGTGTTCCATGTGTCGATGTTGAGGGGTTACCTCCGAGACCCGTTACATGTGATTGATTACCATCCAGTAGCTATTGATGAGAATATGGAATACGCTGAATGGCCGGAAAGAATCGTTGACCGACAAGTGAAAGAATTGAGAAACAAGTCCATCCCAATGGTGAAAGTAGAATGGAAGGAACACTATGGGACGGATGCTACGTGGGAAAAAGAGGAGGAAATGCGACTACGCTATCCACATTGGTTTCCCGACGAAGGTAAATTAAGTTTGGAGGACCAAACTTCCTAAAGGGGGGAAGACTGTGACATCCCTGTTCTGTGTTATGCTAATTGGTCCTTAAGTTGTTTATGGTTATGTGTTTAGCATCGTTTTGTATGCCATTATGTGAAAATATGTGGTTTTGAATTTCTATCTGTTCACCGTAGGAATATCTGTTTGATTTTACCGCTTCGAAAATTAAACTGGAGGCCTTATCGGCCACAGAACCCGAAATTGACGGCGCCATTGTGATTGGCATAATTTAAAGAGCCTACGGTGAAATTTAATTGAAAAATTGATATGTCCTTAACCCATAGGGGCAGGTTCGGGTCATGACAGAGTGGTATCAAGAGCACGAGTTAATAACTCACGACACTTGTCCAAAAGAGCAATAAGCGTCTAGATAAGATCTAGGATGCATTCATGTGATGAGTACAAGTTTGGGAGCATTGATTTTATGCGTAAATGTTTTGTTATGAATAATTAATATGTGTTAAGTTGTGAAACTACTTGCATTACAAATTATCTGGAAATATGTGCTGCTTAGTGTATGTGTAAATTGTGTACTTTGGTATGAAAATAATGCAGTTTAATCAGAATGTGAGAACCAGAGGTGAATGAAGTTAGAGAATCCTCTACTGCGCTGGACAGAATGGAATAAGGCCTTGATTCGAAGGAAATGGCAGAAGCTTTGGAGACAGCAACAGGAGTGGCAACTCAACAGTGGGCACAACCACAACCCGCCACCTTACACCTCCGGCAAACCAGCCCATGCCAGATAATCAAAAATGAATGATTCGGATAATCGCTCTCACCAAGGAGTTCAGAAAAATGAAACCACCACAGTTTCATGTGGGCCTAGATGTCCTTTGAAAGCGGAAGCTTGGGTTCTTGGGATCGAAAACTGTTGAAGTATCGTGCTCGGATACACAGAAAGTGCTTCAGCCACTTTAATGATTAGAAGACGAAGCGAGAAGATTGTGGATGTTGATGCGAGAAACCAACCCAGGGATGTGACTGGCGTGAATTTTTGGAATCTTCTATGCACAAGTATTTCCCGCAGTTGTCCCGGGACAAGGAAAGTGGCAGCAGTTCAATGGAACTCAGCAAGGACAGCATGACTGTAGCGGAATAATGAGGGCTCAAATTTACTGAGTTGGCCAGGTTTGCAGCCACACCGTAATGACACTGGATTATAAGAAGGCAAGGCATTTTGAAAGTGGGGCTCCGAAGTGACATCCTAGAGGGAGTGATTGTCTTGAAAGTTGGAACATTACATCGGGTGCTTGACCGAGCCAAATCATATCAGAGGCTAACATAGCTAGACAAGCTTAAAGCACAACCGAATGGAAAGGCAACAAAAAACAAGGCTTCTTTCGAAGAAAGAAATTTTTTGAAAAAAAGCCAAACACGGGCTCCACTCACTACTTCAGTTCTTCCCGAGACACAGCTCCAATGTGCACATTTGTTTGGCAAAAAAGCACCGTGGAGTCCTGTTATCGTACATCGGGAGGCCTGTTTTAAGTGTGGGAAACAAGTGCATACTAGCCCGAGATTGTAATCAGCAATAGTGGGAAGGTAGTTGGCTAGCTCCACTTGGCAGTCGATCCCGAAGCTGGGAAACACTTTGAAGTCCTGCTACTAACTAGGGATACAGTGAGACAAGGGAGAGTCTTTGGCACCGTTCCGGGTGATCACCGGAATGCCAATGCCGTCGTTTCAGGTACTATTTCAATATGTAACTCACAGGAGCCCTTTGTATTAAATTGATTCTGGATCGACGCACTCATTTGTGACATATGCATTTGCATCTAGACTGAAAAGACTCCCCAGAATGTTTGCCATATTTGTTTATGTGTGTCTGCTCATCGGGAATCTGTGTATTGACTATATATATCGGTTTTGTGACTGCATATTGAGGATGCCTACCCTATATGTGATTTGTTTCCCTTAAAACTTTAGACAATCGATGTAATTTTGGGATCGGATTGGTTGACCAAATATTGTGCCAACATAGATTGTGTGACGAACAGAAATGAGGGTGTGTTTAAACCCCCAGAACGAAGAGATTAGTTTGTGGGAAATTGGGGTAGTGCCTCCACCATATTTGATATCTGCAATGAAAGCATGCAAATGATCATGGGGAAGGGGTGCAGGGTTATTTGTGTTATGTATTGATTGAACAATCCGTGAATGTTGAATTGAATAATATTCCTATTGTTTAGAGAATTTCGGACGGTTCCCTGAAATGAATTACCAGGGGGAGTGTAGACAGAGAGATAGAGTTTACTAAATTGAGACTGTGCCAGGACACGCACAGCAATTTTCCCTAAAAAAAGCCTACAGAATGGCTACTGCTAGAAATGGAAAGAATTAAAGGAACAGTTGCAGACCTTCTTGATAAAGGCGTTCATCCGGCCTAGCGCTGCCTTGGGTGCAACCAGTGGGTTATTTGTAAGAAGAAGGATGGTACTCTGCGCCTCTGTGCATTGATTAACCGGGAACTGAGACAAGGCAACGATAAAGAACAAATATCCCTTACCCCGTAAATTGATGACTTATTTGACCAGTTGGCTGGGATCACATCGTGTTTTCTAAGAAATTGATTTGAGATCCGGGTATCATCAGCTAAAGGTTAAAGCAGAGGAATGTTGAGAAAACCGCATTCAGAACGAGTTATGGTCATTTTGAGTTTCTTTTTATGCATTTGAATGACTAATGCCCGGCAGCATTATGGACCTAATGAATAGCAACTTTTAAACCCTACCTTGAATGAGTTTTGTTGTAGTCTTCATCGATGACATTTTGAATATACTCTAAAGATAGACTTGAAACATGAAACATCATTTTGAGGATTGGGTTTTATCAAAATACTTCGGAAAAGAAAAATTATTTGCTAAACTAAAGAAATGAATTTTGGTTGATGAAGGTTGTTTTCTTAGGGCATGTGATCAACAAGGAGGAATTTCAGTGGACCGGCACAGAATAATAGAAGCAATTTGTGAATTGGCCTGCACGCAACTAAGTGACAGAAGTTCGCAGTTTCATGGGCTTTGGGCTGGGTACTACAGGAGGTTTGTAAAAGGACTTTTGTTGAATTAGCTGCGCCTTCTTACCGCAATTGACACGTAAAGGACAACATTTTGAGTGGAATCAGTGAAAAGAGAATCAAGCCTTTCATGATTGAAGACAAGATTAACCACTGCAACCAATTTTGCAACACTGTCTACCTTCAGGTACGGAAAATTTAAGCCTAAAGAGGAATATGTGAATTAAGGGACGGATTGAATTGTTAATGACCCTTTTGTGTGCATGGAATGTGTAGGGTCAAGCTCCAGGGCGAATCCACAAGCCGATCACTGTGAGTAATATCAATATTGAAAGCTTGTCAATGTCCAATTCTTATTTCCTTATAAACTTTATGAGTCGTTAATTGGGATCATGGACAAAAGTCTGACAGGAATAAATGAATGGACCGAAGGTCGTTTTGATGTAAATGAATGGACCAAAGGTCGTTTTGTTATGAATGAATGGACCGAAGGTTGTTTTGATGTAAATGAATGGACCAAAGGTCGTTTTGATAAGAATCAATGGACCAAAGGTCGTTTGATGTAAATGAATGGACCAAAGGTCGTTTTGACATGAATGAATGAGTGGGCCGAAGGCCGTTTTGACATGAAAGAGTGGGCCAAAGGCCGTTTTGACATGAATGAATGGGCCGAAGGCCATTTGGACAGAAATGAATTGGCCGAAGGCCGTTTAGACATAAGTGAATGGGCTGAAGGCCGTTTCTCCATGAATGGAAACCCGAATGGGCCAAAGGCCAGAATGTTTAGAATTACAGTTACTTGATTGAATTTTGTATAGTTATATATATATATATATATATTCGTTAAATAGAAGTATAAATTGGGCCCAAGGCCGTTTGGAGCATGTTGTTCTATATATTGTTATGTAATTGTCATGTTTGATATTATTCACTGGGCTATCGCTCACGCTCATTCATGTGTTTGTAGGTGAGCCAAGAGAAGCACAAACCCAGCCCCAGTGAAGCCAGCTAGGAACAACACGAGTTTTGGGAGAGTCAGCCTTGTGCCTCACACATGAGGCCATCCTTGCCCTTTTAGTATGTACTTATGTTTTGTTTTGTTGGCAAGGGCCTAGTGTATGTCTGTAAATTGTCTGATATAGGTTGACTCGTTTTGGATGATCCTGTCTGTAATGAATTTTGTGAAACTGTACTTTCGATGTGGGTTATTAACGTATTTGAGTATGGTTTGTTTGATGTGCATATAAGCACGGCTCTATGGACAAAGTTCTAACTATTGCTTCCGTTTGGCCCCTTTACTCTGACGAGTTACGTCTGTTTTGGTCTGAGGCCGTAGGTAATCTCAGGATTACTGGCCGGTTATGTTGGCATGGCATGCTGCTGGCCTTGGCTTTGGCATGGCATGCTGCTGGCCTTGGCTTTGGCATGGCATGCTGCTGGCCTTGGCTTTGGCATGGCATGCTGCTGGCCTTGGCTTTGGCATGGCATGCTGCTGGCCTTGGCTTTGGCATGGCATGCTGCTGGCCTTGGCCTTGGCCTTGGCATGGCATGCTGCTGGCTTTGGCTGGGCTGCCTTGGCCGTGGCATGGCATGCTGCTGGCCTTGGCCTTGGCATGGCATGCGGCTGGCTTTGGCTGGGATGCCTTGGCCTTGGCTTGGCATACTACTGGCCTTCGCCTTGGCATGGCATGCCGCTAGCATTGGCTGGGCTGCCTTGGCCGTGGCATGGTATGCTACTGACCTTGGCATGGTAGGCTGCTTGTTTTGGCAGGGCGGCCTTGGTCGTGGCGTGGCATGCTGCTGGCCTTGGCGTTGGCATCCCGTTGGCTTTGGCTGGGCTGCCTTGGCCGTGGCATGGCATGATGCTGGCCTTGGCCTTGGCATGGCATGCTGCTGGCTTTGGCTAGGCTGCCTTGGCCGTGGCATGGCATGCTGCTGGCGTTGGCCATGGCATGGAATGCTGCTCGCTTTGGCTGGGCTGCCTTGGCGATGGCATGGCATGCTGCTGGCCTTGGCCTTGGCATGGCATGCTGCTGGCTTTGGTTGAGCTGCCTTGGCCGTCGCATGGCATTCTGCTGGCCTTAGCCTTGGCATGGCATACTGCTGGCTTTGGCTGGGCTGCCTTGGCCATGGCATGACAAGCTGCTGGCCTTGGCCATGGCATGCTCCTGGCTTTGGCTGGGCTGCCTTGGCCGTGGCATGGCATACTGTTGGCCTTGGCCATGGCATGGCATGCTGCTGGCCTTGGCCTTGGCATGGCATGCGGCTGGCTTTGGCTGCGCTACTTTGGCCTTGGCATGGCATGCTGGTGGCCTTGGCCTTGGCATGGCATGCTGCAGGCTTTGGCTGGGCTGTCTGGGCCATGGCATGGCATGCAGCTGGCCTTGCCCATGGCATGGCATGCTCCTGGTTTTGGCTGGGCGGCCTTGGCCGTGGCATGGCATGTTGCTGGCCTTGGCTTTGGCATGGCATGCTGCTGGCTTTGGCTGGGCTGCCTTGGCCGTGGCATGGCATGCTGCTGGCCTTGGCTTTGGCATGGCATGCTGCTGGCCATGGCCTTGGCATGGCATGCAGTTGGCTTTGGCTGGGCAACCTTGGCCGTGGAATGGCATGCTGCTGGCTTTGGCCTTGGCATGGCATGCTGCTGGCTTTGGCTGCGCTGCCTTGGCCTCGGCATGGCATGCTGCTGGCCTTGGCCTTGGCATGGCATTCTACAGGCCTTGGCTGGGCTACCTTGGCCATGGCATGGCATATTGCTGGCCTTGGCCTTGACATGGCATGCTGCTGGCTTTGGTTGGGCCGCCGTGGCCTTGGCATGGCATGCTGCTGGCCTTGGCCTTGGCATGGCATGCTCCTAGCTTTGGCTGGGCTGCCTTGGCCATGGCGTGGCACGCTGCTGGCCTTGGCCATGGCATGCTGCTGGCTTTGGCTGGGCTGCCTTGGCAGTGGCATGGTATGCTACTGGCCTTGGCCTTGGCATGGCATGCTGCTGGCCTTGGCCTTGGCATGGCATACTACTGGCTTTGGCTGGGCTGCCTTGGCCACGGCATGGCATATTGCTGGCCTTGGCCTTGACATGGCTTGCTGCTGGCTTTGGTTGGGCCGCCGTGGCCTTGGCATGGCATGCTGCTAGCCTTGGCCATGGCATGGCATGCTGCTGGTTTTGGCTGGGCTGCCTTCGCTATGGCGTGGCACGCTGCTGGCCTTGGCCATGGCATGTCGCTGGCTTTGGCTGGGCTGCCTTGGCCGTGGCATGGCATGTTGCTGGCCTTGGCCTTCGCATGGCATTCTGCTGGCTTTGGTTGGGCTGCCTTGGCCGTGGCATGGCATGCTGCTGGCCATGGCCTTGGCATGGCGTGCTGCTAGCCTCGGCCTTGGCATGGCATGCTGCTAGCTTCGGCTGTACTACCTTGGCCGTGGCATGGCATGCTACTGGCCATGGTCTTGGCATGGCATGCTGCTTGCTTTGGCTAGGCTGCCTTGGTCGTGGCAAGGCGTGCTACTGGCCCTGGCCTTGGCCGTGGCATGGCATACTGCTGGGCTTGGCCTTGGCATGGCGTGCTGTTGGCCTTGGCCTTGGCATGGCATGCTGCTGGCTTTGGCTGGACTGCCTTGGCCGTGCCATGGCATTCTACTGGCCATGGCCTTGGCATGGCATGCTGCTTGATTTGGCTAGGCTGCCTTGGACGTAGCAAGGCATGCTACTGGCCCTGGCCTTGGCATGGCATTCTGCTGGCTTTGGCTGCGCTGCCTTGGCCTTGGCATGGCATGCAACTGGCCATGGCCTTGGCATGTCGTCCTGCTGGCTTTGGCTTGGCTGCCTTGGCCGTGGCATGGCATGCTGCTGGCCTTGGCCTTGGCATGGCATGCTGCTGGCTTTGGCTGCACTGCCTTGGGCTTTGCATGGCATGCTGCTGGCCTTCGCCTTGTCGTGGCATGCCGCTGGCTTTGGCTAGGCTACCTTGGTCGTGGCATGGCATGCTGCTAGCCTTGGCTTTGGCATGGCTTGCTGCTGGCTTGGGTGGGGCAGCCTTGGCCTTGGCATGGCATGCTGCTGGCCTTGTCCTTGGCATGGCATGCTGCGGGCTTTGGCTGGGCTGCCTTTTCCTTGGCATGGAATGCTGCCGGCCTTGGCCTTGGCATGGCATGCTGCTGGCCTTGCCTGGGCTGCCTTGGCCGTGGCATGGTATGCTACTGGCCTTGGCCTTGGCATGGCATGCTGCTGGCCTTGGCCTTGGCATGGCATACTACTGGCTTTGGCTGGGCTGCCTTGGCCATGGCATGGCATATTGCTGGCCTTGGCCTTGACATGGCATGCGGCTGGTTTTGGCTGGGCTGCTGGCCTTGGCCATGGCATGCTGCTTGCTTTGGCTGGGCTGCCTTGGCCGTGGCATGGCATGCTGCTGGCCTTGGCCTTGGCATGGCATTCTGCTGGCTTTGGCTGGGCTGCCTTGGCCGTGGCATGGCATACTACTGGCCTTGGCCTTGGCATGGCGTGTTGCTGGGCTTGGCCTTGGCATGGCATGTTGCAGGCTTTGGCTGGGCTGCCTGGGCCATGGCATGGCATGCTGCTGGCCTTGGCCATGGCATTCTCCTGGCTTTGGCTGGGCTGCCTTGGCCGTGGCATGGCATGCTGCTGGCCTTGGCCTTGGCATGGCATGCTACTAGCTTTGGCTGCGCTACTTTGGCCTTGGCATGGCTTGCTGCTGGCCTTAGCCATGGCATGGCATGTTTGTGGCCTTGGCCTTGGCATGGCATGCTGCAGGCTTTGGCAAGGCTGCCTGGGCCATGGCATGACATGCTGCTGGCCTTGGCCATGGCATGCTCCTGGTTCTGGCTGGGCTGCCTTGGCCGTGGCATGGCATACTACTGGCCTTGGCTTTGGCATGGCATGCTGCGGGCTTTGGCTGGGCTTCCTTGGCCGTGGCATGGCATGCTGCTGGCCTTGGCTTTGGCATGGCATGCTGCTGGCCATGGCCTTGGCATGGCATGCAGCTTGCTTTGGCTGGGTTACCTTGGCCGTGGAATGGCATGCTGCTGGCCTTAGCCTTGGCATGGCATGTTGCTGGCTTTGGCTGCGCTGCCTTGCCCTTGGCATGGCATGTTGCTGGCCTTGGCCTTGGCATGGCATACTACTGGCTTTGGCTGGGCTGCCCTGGCCATGGCATGGCATGTTGCTGGCCTTGGCCTTGATATGGCATGCTGTTGGCCTTGGTTGGGCCGTCGTGGCCTTGGCATGGCATGCTGCTGGCTTTTGCCGTGCTGCCTTGGCCATGGCGTAGCATGCTGCTGGCCTTGGCCATGGCATGCTGCTGGCTTTGGCTGTGCTGCCTTGGCCGTGGCATGGCATGTTCCTGGCCTTGGCCTTGGCATGGCATGCTGCTGGCTTTGGCTAGGCTGCCTTGGCCATGGCATGGCATGCTGCTGGCTTTGGCCTTGGCATGGCATACTAATGGCTTTGGCTAGGCTGCCTTGGCCATGGCTTGACACGCTGCTGGCCTTGGCCATGGCATGCTGCTGGCTTTGGCTGGGCTGCCTTGGCCGTGGCATGGCATGCTGCTGGCCTAGTCCTTGGCATGGCATGCTGCTGGCTTTGGCTGGGCTGCCCTGGCCGTGGCTTGGCATGCTACTGGCCTTGGCCTTGGCATGGCGTGCTGCTGGCCTTGGCCTTGGGATGGCATGCTGCTGGCTTTGGCTGGACTGCCTTGGCCATGGCATGGCATGCTACTGGCCATGGCCTTGGCATGGCATGCTGCTAGCTTTGGCTGGGCTGCCTTGGTTGTGGCATGGCATACTGCTGGCCTTGGCCTTGGCATGGCATGCTGCTGGCTTTGGCTGCGCTGCCTTGGCCTTGGCATGGCACGCAACTGGCCTTGGTCTTGGCGTGGCCTGCTGCTGGCTTTCGCTTGGTTGCCTTGGCCATGGCATGGCTTGCTACTGGCCTTGGCCTTGGCATGGCATGCTGCCGGCTTTGGCTGCGCTGCCTTGGCCTTTGCATGGCATGCAGCTGGCCATGGCCTTGACATGGCATGCTGCTGGCTTTGGCTGGGCTGCCTTGGTCGTGGCATGGCATGTTGCTGCCCTTGGCCTTGGCATGGCATGCTGCTGGCTTGGGCTGGACAGCCTTGGCCTTGGCATGGCATGCTGCGTGCTTTGGCTAGGCTGCCTTTTCCTTGGCATGGCATGCTGCCGGCCTTGGCCATGGCGTGGAATGCTGCTGGCCTTGACTGGGCTACCTTGGCCGTGGCATGGCATGCAGCCAGCCTTGACCATGGCATGCTGCTGGCTTTGGCTGGGCTTGGCATGCTGCTAGCCTTGGCCTTGGCGTGGCATGACGCTGGCTTTGGCTGGGTTTCCTTTGCCGGGGCATGGCATGCTGCTGGCCTTGGCCTTGGCATGCCATGCAGCTCGCTTTGGTAGGGCTGCCTTGGCCGTGGCATGGCATACTGGTGGCCTTGGCCTTGGCATGGCATGCTGCTGACTTTGGTTGGGCCGCCTTGGGAGTGGCAAGGCATGTTGCTGGCCTTGGCTATGCTGCCTTGGCCTAGGCATGGCATGGCAAGCTGCTGGGCTTGGCTTGGCATGGCATGCTGCTGGCTTTGGCTGGGCAGCCTTGGAAGCTTATAGTCC
>NW_021025015.1:1249178-1256678 GCF_004153795.1 Camellia sinensis
GAGCCCGGTGCATGCAAGACAGATGAATGAATGCAAACATGCTCCTTCAAGCTGCGGTCAGGCCGCGGCTCGGGCCGCCGTCCATGCCGCCCAAAGCCGTGGCCCATGCCGCGCCCATGGCCACAGGGCCTTGGGGCATACCTGGCGTGGCCTTGCCTTGCAAGGGAGGTGCCCCCCCTTATAATAGCCTGTTAAGCCCTTTTCAGTCTGGCAGGAGGAAACATCAAGCATGTTCGAGGAGTCATAATGGGGTTTTTTTAAAAAGTAATGGTTTTTTGCCAAAACTTTCAACATGAAAGTTGTAGGAAATAATTTAATACACGATAAAAAAAAATTTTAAACAAAAATATTTTGCCGCCGGAAATATTTTATTTTAATTTATTTCGATTTTAATACTTAAAAAATAATAAAAATTAATAAAAATGGTCAAAAAATTATGGAAAAATTCCAATAATTAAAGGATGAGGCACTAGTAATTATAGAAATTATTTAATTATTTTTTTCATTTTTTTTATTTTATTTTGATTTTTTTGGCCAAATAAGGGCTTTAAAAATTCGAAAAACTCAAGAAAAATTGTAAAAAAATATGGAATCACATTTAAAATTGATTGTAGTGCATTTTTAATTGTGTCGCATGGTTTTGGTAAGATTATAAAAGAATCATGTTCAAAAAGAGCGATCAAGGCGGTGGCATGCCATGGCCTTGGCCTTGGCCTTTGCCCGCGGCCTTCGCCTTGGCCATGCCTTGCATAGGGACTTGGCATTGCCCACTGCCTTGGCCTTGGCCTTGGCATGGCATGCTCGCCGAGGCCGTGGCATGCCTTGCAGCTAGCCAAGGCCGTGGCGTGGCATGCTTGCCCAGCCCGTGGCATGCCATGCTCGCCCAGCCCGTGGCATGCCATGTCGCTGGCCAAGGCCTTGGCATGGCATGCTGGCCTAAGGCATTGACATGGCATGCCGGCCAAGGCATTCGTATGGCATGCTCGCTAAGGCCACGGCATGGCATGGCATGCTCGCGAAGGCCACGACAGCGCATGCTGCTGGCCAAGCCAGTGGCACCGGCGTGCTGCTGGCCAAGGCCTTGGCATGGCATGCCGGCCGTGGCCGTGGCGGTGGCACGACATGCTGGCCAAGGCAGTGGCATGGCATGTTGGCCAAGGTTAAGGCATGGCACACTGGGCAACGCTGTGGCATGGCACACTGGCCAAGGCAACCGCAGGACATGCGGGCCGAGGCCGAGGCCGCGGCATGGCATTCCGGCCTTGGCATGCTGGGCAATGCTATGGCATGGCATGTGGGCCGAGGCCGTGGCATGGCATGTTGGCCAAGGCTATGGCATGGCACGCTGGGCAACGTGGTGGCATGGCATGCTGGGCAACGCGGTGGCAAGGCATGCGGGTCGAGGCCTTGGCATGGCATGCTGGCCGAGTCCGTGGCATGGCATGCGGGCCGAGGCCGTGGCATGGCAAGTTGGCCAAGGCTATGGCATGGCACGCCGGGCAATGCGGTGGCATGGCATGTTGTGCAACGCCGTGGGAAGGCATGCGGGCCGAGGCCGTGGCATGGCATTCCGGCCATGGCATGCTGGGCAACGCAGTGGCATGGCATAGCATGAAATCCTAGCCGCACGTGCAGCCCTGGGCAGAAAAGTCGGGATGCTCCGTTTTGCGTGTTGGGTCCTCTAATGTGGTCAAAACCTACAGTTTATTTTGTTTGAATATTCGTTAATTTAATCAAAGTAAGTGAACCGAACGTTGGTTTAACAAGAAAAAGGGGCTAATGTAATCTTTTATATGTTCATGTGTGTAGGAAACACCTCAAAAGGAAGTGCACCGCCACAACACAGTGAGTAATAGTGCTTCAATGTATCCCTACTCTGTAATTATAATTAATGACGTTGTGATCTTGTAGGAAGTAGCATCGCATGATATACTGACGTTATATCTTGACGTTATGAATGTCCCTATTAAACTTGTGTTGGCATGAGATGATTGGTATGAAATGACATATCTGCTATAGATAATTTGATACGAAATTGTGAAAACATTGAAAAGGTTGTGAAGTTATACGCATCCTATATGAAAGTTGTGACTACCGGAAAGTATCAAGGCAATATGAATTTGTGAACCAATGTGGCTTAGTGCCATTTGTGAACCAATGTGGCTTAGTGCCAACTGTGAATTAATGTGGCTAAGAATCCTAATGTGAAACTACGTAACCAATGGTCAATTGTGAATTGTGAACTAATGAGGCCAAGGGCCATTTGTGAATAAAGAACTTATGAGGCCAAGGGCCGATGTGTGATGTATGAATGCCACTATGGTGAGCTTGTCGATTGAACAGAACCAAAAGTTTATGTGAGGAATTGTAAATTGTGAACCCAAGAACTCTTTCCAAATGTATGAAGTTCTTAGGCCAGGGGCCACATTATGACAATTGTAAATCGATTATGTTGTCCCTGCAAGCCGTACAGAGACAGACTAATGGCATGATTACAGCATTTAATATATTTACTAACATATTAGTACTATTATTCACTGAGCTTGGCTCACCCTATGTTATGTCTGTTTCTGTAGGTAATCAACCAGGAGGTCGGTCTTAGCTCGGCATCGTCATACTTTTGTCAGTATAGGCACAGCCAAGCTTGGGGTCGGGACCCTACTTTTGTGAAGTTGTTAGATGATGACTCACACTTTTCCTAGTAGCCCAAGTTGTTATGTACTTAATGGTTTCGTTGTATACCCCATCTCGGAGTTGGTTTTGTATATGCCTGTAAATAACCAACTCTTGAATGTATTTTGGCTTTTAATGTACTTGTGTTATGAAATGTTTTTGATCCTGGCATCACTTAGTAGCTCAATGGATGTCATACTTTTTGGTTTTATCAATTATATTTTATAGCTTCCGGGCAGGCCCCTCTATGGAACAAAGTTAAGTGTCATCTTCTGTTTAGGTCATGCCCAAAACTTTTAGGGGCAAGTTAGGGGCGTGACAAGTGGTATCAGAGCACGAGTTGCTATCTCACACACAGATCCATTAAGCCTTAGGATGTCTAGAAAAGACTTAAGCATCATGCATGGCATCCTAAAAATGTATGAAAGATCGATGGCAACGAAGAATGTACTCTGCGAACGCTAACAATTTGACCTTTGTTTGCCGGATATAATTGAATGTTATGCAGGTTATGGTTAGAACCAGGATGGAAGAGTCGGACGAGGCTACCTCGGCACGGTTGGACCGAATGGAAAGAATGATTATGGACATGGCGGAGACTCTAAGGCAACAACAGCAACAACCGCCACCACCACCAGTGCCTCCACCTGCAGTACAAGATGTACATGTTGAGGACCGAACCATCACACTCACAAAAGAGTTTAAAAGGATGAAACCACCGTCATTTAAGGGGGGAATAGAACCTATGAAAGCTGAAGCATGGGTTCTGGGAATAGAGAAATTGTTTGAAGTATTTCCATGTACTGAAGCCCAGAAAGTGCAACTTGCCGCCTTTACTCTTGAAGATGAGGCGCGAAGATGGTGGATGCTTACAAGAACAGTGCATCGGGACTTAACATGGGGTAGATTTCTGGAGTTGTTTTATGATAAATATTTTCCTCAAAGCATGCGAGATAAGAAGGTGACGGAATTTGAGACTCTTAGACAAGGAAATAAGACTGTTGCAGAATATGAGGCCCAATTTGCTGAATTAGCTCGGTTTGCCCCTCATATGGTAGATACAGACTATAAGAAGGCACGAAAATTCGAAGGGGGCTTACGGGGTGCCATTTTGGACCGGGTCAATATGCTAAAATTACCCACGTATGTTGAGGTGCTAGAAAGGGCTGTTATTGCAGAAGGAAATCTTGCGGCCCAGAATCGGATTTCCGAGTGGAAAGGGAAGAGACAAAACAACCAATGGTCAAAGAGATCCGTTACTCCACCCGCTAAGAAGCACAATTCAGGGAATTTCAGCACCACTACTTCTACTCAAAATTCCACTCCGGTGTGCTCAGACTATGGAAGGCAACATCGAGGAACTTGTCACTGGAAGACTGGAGCATGTTTTAAATGTGGGAAAACGGGACATTTGGTAAGGGATTGCCCGCAATTGGTTCAACAAAAAGGCAATAGACCCGCTACAAGTTCCGCGGGGTCTGCACTAACCCCCAATGCGAAGACGGCTGCCAAACCGAGTAATAACAAAGATACTGCTAGACAAGGTAGGGTGTTCGCTTTGATTCCAGGTGATGTACAAAATACAGCAACAGTGGTGTCAGGTACATTTATTATTTGTGGTCAATCTGCGCATGTATTGTTTGATTCTGGCTCCACTCATTCTTTTGTGTCAAAATTCTTCGCTCCTAATTTAGATAAAATTGAAGAAAACTTATCTTGCATGTTGTATGTGTCCTCCCCCTTGGGAGAGTCTATAATTTGTGCTACTATATATCTAGCTTGTGAACTTTAACTTGGGGATATTCGGGTATATGCTAATTTAGTGCCTCTCGATATGACCTATTTTGATGTTATTCTGGGGATGGATTGGCTAAGTGCTTATGGTGCAACTATAAATTGTGTGACTAAGCAAATCAATTTTTATCCTCCGGGGCAATCAGAGTCTGTAGTTCAAGGGCAGGAAGTGATTTCGCCACCTTATTTAATATCGGCCGTGAAGGCTTGTAACTTAATACGAAAGGGCTGTCGGGCGTATCTATGTAGCGTTTTAGAAGGGCAGGGGATGAATGAGAATATTGATGTGATCCCAGTGGTCCGTGAGTTTCCAGATGTTTTTCCCGAAGAATTGCCGGGCCAACTAATAGACCAAGAAATCGAGTTTATAATCGAAGTGGCGCCTAGCACCCAACCCATTTCGAAGACACCCTATAGGATGTCACCGACTGAGATGAAAGAGTTAAAGGTTCAATTGCAGGATTTGCTTGACAAAGGATTTATCCGCCCGAGTGTCTCTCCTTGGGGTGCGCCGGTATTGTTCGTGAAAAAGAAGGACGGAACACTTCGGTTATGTATCGACTATAGGGAACTGAATAAGGTGACAATTAAAAATAAGTACCCTTTGCCACGGATAGATGACTTATTTGATCAGTTACAAGGGGCACAAGTTTTCTCAAAAATTGATTTACGGTCTGGCTACCATCAATTGAAAGTGAAAACTAACGATGTGGAGAAGACAGCTTTCCGAACCCGGTACGGCCATTATGAATTTTTGGTTATGCCTTTCGGGGTTACTAACGCACCAGCAGCATTTATGGATTTAATGAATCGCGTCTTCAAGCCCTATCTAGACGAATTTGTGGTGGTTTTTGTCGATGACATTCTTATATACTCGAAGAGTGCAGAAGCTCATGAGGTTCATCTTCGCTTAATCCTTCAAACACTTCGGGAGAAGAAATTGTATGCAAAATTGAAGAAATGTGAATTTTGGCTACAGGAAGTGGCATTTTTGGGGCATGTAGTGACAAAGGAGGGAGTCTCTGTTGATCCGTACAAAGTTGAAGCAATTGTGAATTGGCCAACTCCCACTAATGTAACTGAGGTACGAAGTTTTATGGGATTAGCTGGATATTATAGGAGGTTTGTTCAGAATTTCTCCAAAATCGCTGTGCCGCTTACCCAACTGACACGAAAAGGAGTTACGTTCGAATGGTCGGAGGAACGGGAATCTGCCTTCCAAGAATTAAAAACAAGATTGACGACAACACCAGTTCTGGCTTTGCCATCTGGTACCGAGGGATTCGTAATTTATAGTGATGCTTCGCATAAGGGGCTTGGTTGTGTGCTAATGCAAAATGGAAGGGTTATCGCCTATGCTTCTCAGCAACTGAAACCCCACGAGAAGACTTATCCAACACACGATCTCGAATTGGCGGCAGTAGTTTTTGCTTTGAAAATATGGCGGCACTATCTTTATGGTACAACCTGCGAAGTTTATACTGATCATAAAAGCCTCAAGTACCTGTTTACCCAGAAAGAGTTGAACATGCGCCAACGGCGATGGCTCGAGTTGATCAAGGATTATGACTTGCAGATCCAATATCATCCTGGTAAGGCCAACATGGTGGCAGATGCACTTAGTCGGAAGAATATGGGGGACTTGGCCAATCTGTTGATAGAAAGAAAGGAGTTGAGGAACGAACTGGATAAAATGAATATGGACCTGGTGGTACGTGAACAGGAGGCCGTACTAGCAGCAGTAAGAGCTCAGCCCACCTTACTGGAAGAGATTAAGTTACATCAACTAGAAGATGAAACCTTAAAGAAAATCTATGAAGAGTTAGAGGCAAAACCAAAAGCGGGATTCAGTTATGTAGATTCGGTACTAAAGTTTCAAAGTCGAATATGTGTCCCTAATGTGTTGGAGCTTAAACGGAAGTTGTTAGGAGAAGCACATGCTTCGAGATCATCAGTACACCCGGGAAGTACCAAAATGTACCGAGACTTAAAACAAAATTTTTGGTGGCCAAACATGAAAAAGGAGATCGCGGAATTTGTTTCTAAGTGTCTGCAGTGCCAACAAGTCAAGGCGGAACATCAAAGACCAGCGGGATTACTACAGCCCCTTCCCATCCCGGAATGGAAATGGGAGCATTTGACCATGGATTTTGTTGTGGGGTTACCGAGGACTCCTGGAGGTATGAATTCGATTTGGGTCATTGTGGACCGATTAACCAAGTCTGCTCACTTCTTGCCTGTAAAGACTCAATACAATGCGGATAAGCTGGCAGTACTGTATATAAATGAAATTGTAAGGCTTCACGGTGTACCAGTGTCAAGGCATGTGGGCCGAGGCCGTGGCATGGCATGTGGGCATGCGGATAAGCTGGCAGTACTGGGCAACGTGGATAAGCTGGCAGTACTGGGCAACGCGGTGGCAAGGCATGTGGGCCGAGGCCGTGGCATGGCTTGCTGGCCGAGGTCGTGTCATGGCATTCCGACCATGGCTTGCAAGCCAACGCTGTGGCATGGCCTGCGAGCCGAGGACGTGGCATGGCATTACGACCATGGCGTGCTGGGCAACATGGTGGCAAGACAGGCGCGCCGAGGCCGTGGCATGGCATGCTGGCCGAGGCCGTGGCATGGCATGTTGGGCAACGCCATGGCCGGGCATGCGGGCCGAGGCCGTGGCACGGCATGCGGGCTGAGGCCATGGCATGGCATGTTGGGAAACACCGTGGCAAGGCATGCGGGCCGAAGCCGTGACATGTCATGCACGCCGAGGCCGTGGCATGGTATGCGGGCTGAGGCCGTGGCATGGCATGTTGGCCAGGGCTAAGGCATGGCACGCCGGGCAACGCGGTGGTATGGCATGCTGGGCAACCCCGTGGCAAGGCATGCGGGCTGAGGTCGTGGTGTGGCATGTTGGGCCAAGGCCGTAGCAAGGCATGCGGGCCGAGGCTGTGGCATGGCATGTTGGGCAACGCCGTGGCAAGACATGCGGGCCGAGGCCATGGCATGGCCAGCGAGCCGCGGCCGTGGCAAGGCATG
>NW_021025015.1:1264178-1275737 GCF_004153795.1 Camellia sinensis
CTGTAGGTAACAAAGGCAACGTGCAAAACTTTCGAGGGACATACTTTTCACAACAAGCTTCCACTTCGAAAGCATAGGCAGCTCGTTCGCAAGTCAAAGCCAACGAAGTGGTAATTACCCGAGGGACATGCTTTTCGCAAGGCACCTTCCACTAGGGAAGCGCAGGCAACTAGCTTGTAGGCTAGTTAAAGCCAACCGGATGGCTACCAACCGAGGGACATAAATTTTCGCAAGGAGCTTCTACTAGGAGAGCGCAGGCAACTCATAGGCAAGTTAAAGCCAACCGAACGGCAATTAACTGAGGGACATAGCTTTTTGCAAGGACCTTTTCCACTTGGGAAAGCGCAGGCAACCAGTAGGAATCCCGCGGATGATGAAGAGGATTGCACCAGTGGAGTTCGCTGCACAGGCAGGGATCTATCCAACTCGCACAAACCAAACACAACTCACGCACCACGACGTACACTACGCACCAGCCACCCGAAACGAATCACACCCCGTAGTACTAAGAAGCCCCACGAACGTGGGAAAACATTTAGAGAAGCCGAGCAAGCACCGGTTAGCGCGACTGCAAATAAAAAAATGCAACAGGCAACTTCCGGGGGACATAACTCTCACGACAACCTTCCACTGGGAAAGCGCAGGCAACTCGTTCATAAGTCAAAGCCAACCAAATGGCAATTAACCGAGGGACATGCTTTTCGCAAGGCACCTTCCACTAGGGAAGCACAGGCAACTCAAAGGCGAGTTGAAGACTACCTAACGGCATTTACCCGAGGGACATTGAGGAATGCACCAATGGAGTTCGCTACACAGGCAGGGATTCATCCAACTCGCACAAACCAAACACAACTCACGTGCCACGACGTACACTATGCACCAGCCCCCCAAAATGAATCACCACCCGAAGGACTAAGAAGCCCAACGAACGCGCAAAAACATTTAGAGAAGCCGAGCAAGCGCCGATTAGCGCGAATGCAAATTACAAGCGCAACAGGCAACTTTCGAGGGACATACTTCTCGCAACAAGCTTCCACAAGGAAAGCACAGGCAACTCATTCGCACGCCAAAGCCAACCAAATGGCAATTTAACCGAGGGACTTGCATTTCGCAAGGCAACTTTTACAATTACCCGAGGCCGTGGCATGGCATGCTGGCCTAGGCTAAGGCATGGCACGCCGGGCAAGGCGGTGGCAAGGCATGCTGGCCGAGCCCGTGGCATGGCATGCTGGCCAAGGCCGTGGCATGGCATGCGGGCCGAGACCGTGGCATGTCATGTTGGGCAACGCCGTGGCAAGGCATGTGGGCCGAGGCCGTGGCATGGCGTTCCGACCTTGGCATGCTGGGCAACGCTGTGGCATGGCATGTTGGGCAGTGCCGTGGCAAGGCATGCCGGCCGAGGCCTTGAGATGTCATGCGGGCCGAGACTGTGGCATGGCATGCGGGCCGAGGCCGAGGCATGGCAAGCGGGCCGAGGCCGTCCGTGGCATGGCATGCGCGCCGAGGCCGTGGCATGGCATTCCAGCCTTGGCATGCTGGGCAACGCTGCGGCATGGCATGCGGGCCGAGGCCGTGGCATGGCATGGCATGCTGGCCAAGGCTAAGGCATGGCACGTCGGACAACGCGGTGGCATGGCATGCTGGGCAACGCGGTGGCAAGGCATGCGGGCCGAGGCCGTGGCATGGCATGCTGGCGGAGGCCGTGGCTTGGCATGTTAGGCAACGCCGTGGCAAGGCATGCGGGCCGAGGCCGTGGCATGGCATGCGGGCCAAGGCCGTCGGTGGCATGGCATGCGCACCGAGGCCGTGGCATGGCATTCCGGCATTGGCATTCTGGGCAACGCTATGGCATGGCATGCGGGCCGAGGTCGTGGAATGGCATGTTGGCCAAAGCAAAGGCATGGCACGCCGGGCAACGCAGTGGCAAGGCATGCTGGGCAACGCGGTGGCAGGGCATGCTGGCCAAGGCCGTGGCATGGCATGCTGGCCAAGGCCATGGCATGCGGGCCGAGGCTGTGGCATGTTTTGCGGGCCGAGGCCGTGGCGAGGCATGTCGGGCAATGCCTTGGAAAGGCATGCGGGCCGAGTCCGTGGCATGTCATACGGGCCGAGGCCGTGGCATGTCATACGGGCCAAGGCCGTGGCATGGCATTCCGGCCTTAGCATGCTGGGCAATGCAATGGCATGGCATGCGGGCCGAGGCCGTGGCATGGCATGTTGGCCAAGGCTAAGGCATGGCGCGCCGGGCAAAGCGGTGGCATGGCATGGTGAGCAACGCCGTGGCAAGGCATGCGGTCCGAGGCCGTGGCATGGCCTTCTGGCCTTGGCATGCCGGGCAACACTGTGGCATGGCATGCGGGCCGAGGCCGTGGCATGGCATGCTGCGCAACGCCGTGGCAAGGTATGCGGGCTAAGGCCGTGTCATGGCATGCGGGCCGCGGCCGTGGCATGGCATGCGGGCCGAGGCCGTGGCATGGCATGTTGGGCAACGACTTGGCTAGGCATGCAGGCCGAGGCCGTGGCATGTCATGTGTGCCGAGGCCGTGGCATGGAATGCTGCCCGAGGCCGTGGCATGGCATGCGGGCCGAGGCCGTGGCATGGCATTCCGGCCTTGGCATGCTGGGCAACGCTGTGCCATGGCATGCGGGCCGAGGCCGTGGCATGGCATCTTGGCCAAGGCTAAGGCATGGCACGTCGGACAACGCGGTGGCATGGCATGCGGGCCGAGGCCGTGGCATGTCATGCGGGCCGAGGCCGTGGCATGGAATGCAGCCCGAGGCCAGGGCATGTCATGCGGGCCGAGGCTGTGGCGTGGCATGTTGGGCAACGCCTTGGCAAGGCATGCGGGCCGAGGCCGTGGCATCTCATGCGAGCCGAGGCCATGGCATGGCATGCGGGCCGAGGCCGTGGCACGGCATGCGAGCCGAGGCTCGTGCCAATGGTTAATCGTTTGGCGAGGCTAAGGCATTTGGACGCCTGGCAACGCGGTGGGCATGGCATGCTGAGAAACACCGTGGCAAGGCATGCGGGCCGAGGCCGTGGCATGGCAATTTCGGCCTTGGCTGCTGGGCAAACGCTGTGGGCATGGCATGCGGCCAGGCGTGGCAATGGCAGATGTATGGCCAAGGGGGTAAGGCATGGGCCATGCCGGCAACGCGGGTGGCATGGTATGCTGCGCAACGCGGTGGCAGGCATGCGGGTTGAGGCGTGTGATGGCATCGTGGGCCGAGGCCGTGGCTTGGCATGCGGGCCAGAGGCCGTCTGGCATGGAATGCGGGCCGAGGCCGTGGCATGGCATGTTGGGCAAGGCCTTGGCAAGGCATGCGGGCCGAGGCCGTGCATGTCATGCCCGGGCCGATGCCGTGGCAATGGAATGACTGCCCGAGGCCGTGGCATGGCAATGCGGGCGAGGCCCGGTGGGCATGGCATTGCGGCTTTGGATGCTGGCAAGCTGTGGCATGGGCTATGTGGGCCAAAGGCCGAAGGCGTGGGCATGTTTTTGCCAAGGCTTAAGGCATGGCAAAACGCCGAGAAATCTGCCGGTGGCATGGATGCTGGGCAACACGGTGGCAAGGCATGCGGGCCGAGGCTTGCATGGCAATGTCATGTTGGGCACCCGTGGCAAGGCAATGCGGGCCGAGGCCCTTGGCCATGGCATTCGGGCGGGGCCGTGGTTGCATGTTGGGCAACGTCGTGGCAAGGCATGGCGGACGAGGCCGTGTCATGTCATGCGGGCCGAGGCGTGCAATGGCCTTCGGCCTTGGCATTCCTGGGCAACGCTATGGGCATGGCACTGTGCGGCCAGAGGCTCGTGGCATGGCAAATGTTTGGCCAAGGCTAAGGCAATGGCACACCTGGCAACGCGGTGGCAATGGCCTGCTGGCACGGCGGTGGCAAGCGCATGCCGGGCCGAGGCCCGTGGGCATGGCAGACTGGCCGAGGCCGCGTGCATGGCATTTTGAGCAACGTCGTGGCAAGCATGCGGGGCCGAGGCTGTGTCATGCTCATGCGGGCCAAGGCCCGTGGCATGGCAAGCGGTCCGAGGCCGCGGTGGCATGGCAAAAATCGCGCCGAGGCCGTGGCATGGCATCGGCTGGCATTCTGGGCAACGCTAATGGCGTGGCAAATGCGGGCCGAGGTCGTGGCATGGGATGTTTGGCCAACGCTAAGGCATGGCAATGCCGGGCTAACGCGGTGGCATGGCATGCTGGGGCAAGCGCGGTGGCAAGGCATGCAGGCCGAGTGCTGTGCGTGGCATGCTGGCCGACGCCTGTGGCATGGCATGTTTTGGGAAACGCCGTGGCAAAGACATGCGGGCCGAGGGATTGTGGCAAATGGCAATGCCTGGCCGAGGCCAATGGCATGTATATCGGGCCGAGGCCCGTGGCGTGGCGTGTTGGGCAAAATGGCCGTTGGCCACAGGCATGCGGGCCGAGGCCCGTGGCAGGCATTCGCCTTGGCATGCTGGGAGCAACGCTAATGGCATGGCATGCGGGCCGAGGCGTGCATGGCATGTTTGCCAAGGCTAAAGCATGGCCGCCGGGCTAAGAGCGGTGGCATGGCATGCTGAGCAACGCCGTGGCAAGGCATGCGGGCGCGATGCCGTGGCATGGCATGCCTGAGCAACGCTGTGGCATGCCATGCGGGCCCGAGGCCGTGGCAATGCATTGTTGTCCAAGGCTAAAGGTATGGCGCGCCGGGCAACGCAGTGGCATGGCATGTCTGAGCAACGCCGTGGCAGGGAATGCGGGCGAGCCCCGTGGCATGGCATTCTGGCCTTGGCATGCAGGGCCAACGCTGTGGCATTGGCTGCGGGCCGAGGACCGTGGGCAATGCCGTGGTTGGGCAATGCATGGCAAGGCTGCAGGCCGTAGGGCCTGTCGGCATGTCATGGGGCGAGCTCGTGGCATGGAGCAGCCCGAGGCCGTGGCATGGCATGGCGGGCCGAGGCCGTGGCATGGCATTCCGGCCCTTGGCAATGCTGGGCACGCTGTGACATGTGCGGGCCGAGGTCCGTGGCTGGGCCTGTTGGCCAAGGCTAAGGCATGGCACGTCGGACAACGCGTGGCAATGGCATCCCTGGGCAACGCGGGGCAGGCATGCGGGCGAGGCCGTGGCATCCATGGCGGCGCCGAGGCCGTGGCATGGCTGTTGACCAAAGGATAGGCTTGATGTCCGGGCCAACGGCGGTGGCATGGCATGCTGCGAGCAATCGCAATGGCAAGGGCATCGGGCTGAGGCCGTGTTCATGGATGCGGGCCTAGCGCGTGGCTATGTCCATGCGGGCCGAGGCCGTGGCGTGGGATGTTGGGCGATGCTTTGCAAGCATGTGGCCGAGGCCGTGGCAGTCATGCGGAGCCGCGGCTGTGGCATGGCAATCCGGCCTTGGCATGCTGGGCAAACGCAGTGGCTATGGCATGAGGGCGAGGCCGGGCATGGCATGTTGGCCAAGGCTAAGGAAATGCGGCACGGGCAACAACGGTGGCAATGGCAATGCTGAGCCAACGCCGTAGCAAGGCATGCGGGCCGATGGCCGTGGCATGGCAATTCCCCGGCCTTCGGCAATGCTGGGCAAACATATGGCATGGCATGCGGGCCGAGGCCATGGCATGGCCATGTTGGCCAAGGATCAAGGCTTGGCATGCCGGGCAAACGCGGTGGCATGGCATGCTGCGCAATCGCCGTGGCAAGGGCATACGGGCTGAGCCGGTGTCATGGCATGCGGGCCGAGGCGTGGATGGCATGCGGGCCTTAGGACCGTCTGTGGCATGGCAATTGCGGCCGAGGCCGTGTCCATTGTCAATGCGGGCCGAGGCCCGTGGGATGGATGTTTGGGCAACTGCCTTTGGCAAGGCATATGCGGGCCGAGCCGTGGCCATGTCAAACTGCGGGCCATTTCGTGGCAAGACAAGCGGCCGAGGCCGTGGCTTCGGCCTGCGAGCCGAGGCCGTGCCATGGGCAGTTGGGCAATGCCCTGGCAAGGCCATGCGGGCCGATGCTTGTGGCATGTCGTGCCGGGCCGAGGGCGTGACTTGGCATTCCGGCGTTGGCATGCTGGCAACCGCTGTGGGCATGGCCAAAATGCGGAGTCGAGGGCAATGGCAATGGCATGTGGGCCGAAGGCCGTGGCATGGCAATCTGGCCTACGGATGTGGGCCGAGGCCGTTGGCATGAGCAATGTTGGGCAAGCTAAGGCATGGCACGCCGGGCAGCGCGGTGGCAGGTGCATGCTGGGCAATCGCCGGTGCCAAAGGCAGTGGGCCGCAAGGCCGTGGCATGGCATGGCGGGCCAACCGTGGGCATGGCTGTCACGCCCAAAAACCCGCCCCTAAAAGTTTGGGCTTGACCACGTTCAGAAACGGACACTTAACCTGTTATAATATATATATAAATGGGGCCTTGAACGGAAGCATTAAATATCACAATGACAATAGAATAAACCCATTGAGCTACTACTATCATGCCAGGATCACAAACTTTAAACAGACAAATAACAATCTAAACATACATCTGAATATCGATATACCGCACAATAATACACAAGCCCAGCTCTATAATTGGGCTAACAACCAAAACATTTCCGAAAGAAAGTATTAATACACGTGTTTCAACTTAAGGCAACAACGTGAAATGCAAACGCAAGTTCGTCAAAACTTCAATGACGATAAGAGGAGCTTCTCTAGGCTTGACATGGAAATGTTTGACCAAAGAGGACAAGCGTCATGCTTTAGACTGACGCAGCTTGGTTGGTTCCTACAGAAACAGACATAACATAGGGTGAGCCAAGCTCAGTGAATAGCATGCTAATAAATGCACAATTTAAACATAACTACTTAACAATGCATCGTAAATGCGAAGATCATGTAGTTTAATGCTGTTCCTGTTTTCATTTCTAAAATG
The DNA here is from genome assembly GCF_004153795.1 of Camellia sinensis. NCBI lineage: Eukaryota > Viridiplantae > Streptophyta > Magnoliopsida > Ericales > Theaceae > Camellia > Camellia sinensis. The sequence continues at coordinate 1,271,080 of NW_021025015.1, forward strand.
GCATTAGTCCCAATCGTGAGTCATAATGGGTTTAAGCCCTTGAACACTTTACATTAAGCTTTTAAACATATGGCATATAGCCCTTGAAACATATGGCATGAAGCCCTTGTCAGAATGGCAATAAAGCCCTAGGTCAAAATGGCATCACAGCCTTTGAACAATCATAAATATATGAACTCAAGAGGTGTCATGCACACGGACTTCTAGAGGTAACGTTCACATCGTAGCAAGCTTAGTTCCGTGTAGCACTTTCTTTCATTTCAGAATGGCAATAAGCCCTTATCAGATTGGCATTACAACCCCTTATCAAAATGGCATTAAGCCCGTAAAACATTTTGGCGTTAAAGCCTTGAAACATATCGGCATTAAAGCCCTTGGACATGCATATTGAAACCAAGAGGTGTCTCACACGGACTCGTACGAGGTAACTACATCGTAGCCACTTAGTTCCGTGTAGCACTTTGTTTCAATTTCATAATTAACTTATACGGAATGGCCAATGCCGCGTAAGCCTGCAAACATGAATGGCTATCAGCCTCTAACTTTCACATATTATGGACTCAAGAGATGGCTCGTTACGGATTCTAGAGGTAACTCGCATTTGCACGCACTTAGTTCGCACAGCACTTTGCTCCATACCAGAATAACAGAAATGGCCTTTTGCCTAATAGATCATACAGAAATGCCATAGCCCTATTGGCTTTAAAGCTGTTCCATATATGTACGGACTCAAGAGGTGTCTCACATGGATTCTATGCGGTGGCTCACATGTAGCACTTAGTTCCAAGTAGCACTTTGTTGCCATACCAATAATTAGCTTAGTCTACAGACCAAACCAATACATAAATGTCATACTATAAAGGAGATAAATTCATACATATGCATTATGCTTGAATCATTAACAGAAATTAGAATTCAATACTTACTTAATACTTAGCCTTTCAATAGCGCTGGCAATTCAATAAAAAGCATTCTTTGTAGTTCCCATAAGAAATTCCTCAACATGCGAACTTAATGTTACACTTGGACTGTACATATATACGCAATGTAATGTAACTTGTAATCATAACTTAAGCTTGTAACGCACTTAAGCTTGTGCATACTGAACTTTTAACATGCGGTATGCTTGTAATATACTTGAAATTATAACCATCATGGACTTATAACATGCTTGAACTGTAACATACATGAAACTTATAATACACTTTAAACTGAACTTGTAAACATTTCACTTGTATATACTTGTACTGTAACCTACTTTAAAACTTGTACATATTGGAACTTGTCACACATATATAAACTTGTAAACATTCTGACTTAGAGCCATACGTAAACTATACAGACGTTAAACTTAAAACACACGTAAAACTTGTAAACTTATTATTTGAACCACAGTATATTACCCTGGTAAGGGCCTTGTGGCTAGAGATGATGTGAATACTTTTACATATATGATAATCATTAAGTTAATAGAAACAGAAGGTCTTTTTGTCGTTATAATCATGTCATTATCATGCATTTAACAAAAATAGAATGATTCATATTCTTATGTGTTGCATACTAATGGTAAACCTTTACATTCCTATCATAGATTCTAAACGTCTTGGGTCCCTTCATAACATAATTTAATTCACACAACATCATTCTTAAGGATGAACATAAGTTTCACTTATTCTTTAAAGAATAACATACTAATGCTGATAATACAAAGCTAATATTCGTCATTAACGGAATACTTATGGATTCCAAAACATACCGACGTACGAAATCTTTCAAGCGTTCATAGAGCTCACATTGCTTTCCAATTGTCATAACGTTTGAATAATACTTACGAAAGAACAGAGCATTAGTGACAATAATTGTCAATAGTATATAAAGTGGGTACATTCTTTTGTACTTACTACTCACAGTGCTACAACGGAGTGGCTTGCCCTTGCCGAGTGTGCCCTGTACATACACATAACTTAGTCATTAGTTAATTTTTGCTTTCTAATTCTTTCCTGCTTTAATGTTACTTCGAATGAATTACGGGCATCTTAAGGGCCATCAAACACAAATTCTAAATACCAATAGGAGGGGTTAAGCACGTAAAACCGAGCAAACATTTTTGCAGCATGGGCCGAACGTGCGGCTGTGGAGCCCGCACGTGCGGCAGGCCTTCCGCACGTGCGGTAAGTGATCCCGCACGTGCGGCATTCCAGCAGTGTAGTCCCGAAATTTTCCCCAAACAAACCCATCTTTTGTAAGCTTGCATAAGCGCTCCAATTAGCCTTTAATTGATAAATGTGGTTCAAAAACCATGTAATAAAGACTATAAACACTGTATTATCAAATCCAAGCATAAACTAAATCCTTAAATCTAACATTACCAATACAATGATTCAAACTTGAAATATCACAAGTAACATGTTAGAAGCTTAATCAAATAAACAACCTTTCACAAGTACATCTTGGGAATTCAAATTTCTCACATAAGCACCTTAATTAGGTTTGTAAAACAACCAAATGATGAGAATCAACCCTCTTCAATCACACATAAATCCTATGAACAATTGTCCATTACAACCCTAGATCATCAAACTATAAATCATAACAACTCTTCTTCACATTGAAAGGATAATTCTCATATTTACTATTTAACAATACCTTAAGCTTGATCTCCTAACTTTAACCTCAATTTCCTTCCTTGTTGATCCTGTCCTTGTTCTCCTCTCCTCTTCTTTTCAACCCTTATTCTCTCCAAACGATGCTCACGTTTTTTGTTATATCAAGGCATCAAGAGATATTGGGTGTATAATATTTATAAATAATGACTATAAGACAAACTTAATCGTTTAATCATTACCAAAATTTGAAATTTCGTAACATGCTAATATTACTTAAAAATTATGCTGATCAACAGATATCTTTCTAAAATTCAAATTTTTTTTTTCATGATAATTAAGCCGTTAAGGCTTCAATTTTCTGCTTCAACATTCTACTGTAACAGATATTTTCTGTTCAATCAGATAGCATCCTTTTAACATGGAATTTAACTTTACTTAACCGTAATTCCACATGGAATTTCACAATAAGCCATAATAAAATATAAGAATAGGGAACCTGGAAAAGTATAAACAGTAATCATAGATCGAGGGTCGGGTTATAAACACTCCTCCCCCTTAAAATGTTTGGTCCCTCAAACCTTGGCTTTTATTATGTAATTTTGTTATAACTGTTCATAGTAATCTTCAGTCCATATAATTCACGAGGCTAACTAGATATGCCGCACAAGTTATTTCCAAAATTCTCATAGTCATGAGCATCTTCTAGTTGTATTCATACATCAAATAAGATAAACCACAGCCGTCCTGACCACTCAGGGCATATAAAATCTTCTGTAGGCAAGTTCATATCCTGACAGATAAGTTCCTGCATCTTTCTCATATACAAATATAACCACACATATATTATTTTTTTTTTTTGTTAAATACGAAAACATATAAATATCATTTTTTAAGCCATATCCTTAGGTGTCTCTATAAACATATGTTAATTTTCGTTGCCATAAAAAAAAACATTGTTCTTTCATCACATTCATAATTAAGATCAACCTAAAACTAGTAAGCTCATGTGAAATTCTCATTAGAAAAAGGGCTATGTTCAACTTGTTCAATTTACGTATTCCTTGGGCAAAGTGTACATCAACAACCACTCAAAGACGGTCCATTAATTAAGATCATATATAAGTTACCCAGAAATCAATTACACATGGCTTAGATTCAAATATGAGTATGCACAATTAAATCAAGCTTTCAGAGTCGCTTGAGCAAGATTCTTGTCGCAATTGACAAATACATTTCACCTTCAGCAATCACAAATCAGTCGTGTTAGGTAACAACATGTTACTAGCTTCCATTATTAATTTCTATGTATTTTCCATTCGCAAAAACACACTCACGTCATAGATCATTCCATTACTTCAAAATTATATCTACTACTATTTCTTGACAGGTCAGAAAAAAAAATGAAAAGGATCCAAGTCAATAATTCTTTATGGTTGCACTTCTACATGTATTTAGCAAAAAAAGGACCATATTCACTCAACTAATTACGGTGTTACTAAGCAATAACAATACAACCCTTTTCATGCAGACTTACATCATAATTACTTTAGTCATGTCATCACAGATCTAAATCTGAATTAATAACACAACTATAAAAGCCATTGTTCAAACTTTATAAGCATTTTCTTTTCGTTACATCACACAACTATTTAATTTTTACATCTTGCAGTAACCCCCATTCAACTGGTTCTTCTCTACCTATCGAAGACACAAAGTCAGCCACATGGTTTCGTATTCATGAACTACCATTATAAATTATAGTGGGCTAGCACAATAGCCTATAGCAGAAATTGTAGATTAGCCAACAGTTAAGAATTCTTATCCAGATCAATTCACGTAGGACTAGTAAATCGATTCGGAATCACATGCACATATTAGTGTATCAGAAGAGGTAAATTGTCAGTACACATTGTTAACTTGGCATCAATAATTCCCCGTTGATTTCCCAACAGGAGTGGATCAATCAGTTTCTCGGCTTACAAAAATCATCTTAATGTAGACTATGTTTCGGAATCATAGTTCATAGTGTTTGACCAATGCGGTTCAAGTTTT
>NW_021025015.1:1275762-1278262 GCF_004153795.1 Camellia sinensis
AGCGGTCTTTGAAATCTCCCAGTATTTTTTGCTGGTCTACAAAACTTCTAGAAGTAGGGTATCTTCGCTCAAGCGGTGTTTCTTGTGCTCGAGCAGTCTTTTACAGGTGTGAACTTCTGAGAGGGGGTCATTATGCGCTTGTGTTATGTTTTGATCGCTCAAGTAGTGTCACTTATTATGTCTGACGCTCGAGCGGTGTTTTGGTCACTCGAGCGGTCTATACGTATATCAGATCAAGAAAAGGGAAATTTTGTCACTTTTTGCCTTCATGTCTCTCTCTCTCTAAAACATTCCATACCCTAACTTCATCACTTTCTCTAATTCTTGCCTTAAAACTCCAAATACACCCTTGTCCCTTGATTTCTTCACCATAGCTCCATTGAGAAAAAGGTATAGCTTGTCAAAAGCTTCATTATAATTGGAGAGGATCTTATTTTTGGCTCCGTCAAAGTTTAACCCTTGTTTTTTTCCTTTTCTACTCTTGAGGTAGGGATTTCTTCAACCTTTGGTATGATTTTTAACTTCGTTATTTGCGCATTGAAAAGATTTAGTGAACTAGGGATTTTGGGTTAAATCTAATGTTTGATTTTTTAAATGTAAAAGAGTGGTTTTCAAATGGGCTCTTAAGAAATGTTATGGAGGTGTTTATGGTTGAGATATGTTAAAATGTTGAATTTCTTTACTTAAATGTGATTTTGAAAGTAAAAGAGGTTTTGTTTGAAAATGATTGATTATTTGATTTATGGAAAAAGAAGGGAAAAGATGTTGAGTTGAATGGATGAAATGAATGTGTATGTTGATAAAGAGAATGGAGTTCGATATATGTATCATTCCTATTTTGAAATTGATGAGATTATATTTTTGCTGGAAATTATCTGTTGAATAGAAATATCTGCTTGGGCTATCGATGGAGGATAGCTTTCATTGTTGTAGAAATTGCATGAGGATTAGGTAAATTGATACTAATTACTCATACATCTTGCATGAGCATTACGGATTCTAGAGGTGACTCACATTGTAGCACTTAGTTCCGTGTAGCCCTTTGTTTCATATTAGGATGGCATATGCCCTTATCAGATTGGCATTACAGCCCTTATCAGAATGGCGTTAAGCCCTTGAACGTATTAACAGGAGCCCTTAAACATGGTGGCATATAGCCCTTGTACATATGGCATGAAGCCCTTGTTAGAATGGCATAAAGCCCTTATCAGAATGGCGTTACAGCCCTTGAACATATAGATATATGAACTCAAGAGGTGTCTCACACGGATTCTAGAGGTGACTCACATCGTAGCACTTAGTTCCGTGTAGCACTTTGTTTCATTTCATAACAACTTATACAGATGGCCATGAGCCTCATAACTTTCACAGAATGGCTTTCAGCCTCATACTTTTCACATATGTATGGACTCAAGAGATGACTCGTACGGATTCTAGAGGTAACTCGCATTGCAGCACTTAGTTCCGTACAGTACTTTGCTCCATACCAGAAATACAGAATGGCCTTTGCCTAATAGATCATACAGAATGGCCATAGGCCCATATTGGCTTTAAGCCTAGTTCATACATGTATGGACTCAAGAGGTGTCTCACATGGACTCTAGCGGTGGCTCACAATGTAGCACTTAGTTCCAAGTAGCACTTTGTTCCATACCAATAATTAGCATGTCTTACAGACCAAACCATACATAAATGTCATACTAGAAACGGAAATAAATTCATACATATGCATTATGCTTGAATCATTAACAGAAATTAGAATTCATACTTACTTATACTTAGCCTTTTAATAGCGCTGGCAAATCAATAAAAAGCATTCTTGTTAGTTCCATAAAGAAATTCCTCAACATTGAGAACTTATAGTACACTTGGACTTGTACATATATAAGCATGTAACGTAACTTGTAACGTACTTAAGCTTGTAACGCACTTAAACTTGTGACATACTTGAACTTATGACATGGGTATGCTTGTAATATACTTGAATTTATAACATCCATGGACTTATAACATGCTTGAACTTGTAACATACATGAACTTATAATACACTTAAACTTGAAAACTTGTAACACATTTAAACTTGTATATACTTGTACTTGTAACCTTACTTAAACTTGTACATATTGGAACTTGTCACACATATATAAACTTGTAACATTCTTGACTTAGAGCATACGTAAACTTATAACAGACTTAAACTTAAAACACACGTAAACTTGTAACTTAATTATTTGAACCACAGTATTATTACCCCTGGGTAAGGGCCTTGTGCTAGAGATGATGTGAATACTTTTACATATATGAATAATCATTAAGTTAATAGAAAACAGAGCTTTTGTCGTTATATCATGTCATTATCATGCATTTAACAAAATAGAATGATTCATATTCTTATGTGGGTTGCATACTAATGGTAAACCTTTACATTCCTATCATAGATTCTAAACGTTCTTGGGTCCCTTCATAACATAATCTTAATTCACACAACATCATTCTTCAA
>NW_021025015.1:1288262-1294253 GCF_004153795.1 Camellia sinensis
GCACCAGCACCCCAAAATGAATCACCCCCCGAAGGACTAAGAAGCCCGACGAACGCGTGAAAACATTTAGAGAAGTCGAGCAAGCACCGGTTAGCGCGAATGCAAATAACAAGCGCAACAGGTAACTTTCGAGGGACATACTTTTCACAACAAGATTCCACAAGGAAAGCATCGGCAACTCGTTCGAACGTCAAAGCCAACTGAATGGCGATTACTCGAGGGACACGCTATTCGTAAGGCACCTTCCACTAGGGAAGCGCAAACAACCTGAAGGCGAGTCGAAGACAACCTAACGGCGATCACCCGAGGGACATGGTGGAATGCACCAGTGGAGTTCCCTGCACAGGCAGGGATCCGTCCAACTCGCACAACCCAAACACAACTCACGCGGCACGACGTACACTATGCACCAGCCCCCCAAAACGAATCACCCCCCGAAGGACCATGAAGCCCGACGAACGCGCGAAACCATTTAGAGAAGCCGAGCAAGCACCGGTTAGCGCGAATGCAAATAACAAACGCAACAGGCAACTTTCGAGGGACATACTTCTCGCAACAAGCTTCCACAAGGAAAGCACAGGCAACTCGTTTGCATGCCAAAGCCAAACAAATGGCAATTTAACCGAGGGACATGCGTTTCGCATGGCAACTTGTATAATTACCCGAGGGACATGGCATGCTTGCCAAGGCCGTGGCTTGGCATGCTTGCCATGGCTGTGGCATGATATGCTGCTGGACAAGTCTGGGGCATGCCATGCTGCTAGACAAGGCCGTGGCAAGGCATGCCGATGGCCACGGCCGTGGCATGGCATGCCATGCTGCTGGACGAGGCCGTGGCAAGGAATGCTGCTGGCCAAGGCGTTGGCATGGCATGCTGCTGCCCAAGGCTTGGGCTTGCCATGCTGCTGGCAAAGGCTTTGGCATGGCATGTTGCAGGCCAAGGCCGTCGCATGGCATGGCATGGCATGCAGCTGGCCAAGGACTAGGCATGGCATGCTGCTGCTGACCAAGACCGTGGCATGGCGTGCTACTGGCCAAGGCCGTGGCATGACATGTTAGCCAAGGTCGGGCATGGCATGCTGCTGGCCAAGGATTTTGCATGGCATGCTGCTGGCCAAGGCCGTGGCATGACATTCTTGCTAAGGCTGGGGCATGGCATGCTGCTGCCCAAGGCTTTGGCATGCCATGTCCCTGGCCAAGGCTGTGGCATGGCATGCGGATGGCCAAGGCCGTGGCAAGACATGTTGGCCAAGGCCCCCGCGGCATGACATTCTTGCTAAGGCTGGGGCATGGCATGCTGCTGCCCAAGGCTTTGGCATGCCATATCCCTGGCCAAGGCTGTGGCATGGCATGCTGATGGCCAAGGCCGTGGCAAGACATGTTGGCCAAGGCCGGGGCATGGCACGCTACTGGCCAAGGTCGTGGCATGGCATGCTGCTGGCCAAGGCCGTGGCATGACATGCTGGCCAACGCCGGGGCCTGGCACGCTGCTGGCCATGGCCGTGGCATGGCATGCTGGCCAAGGCCGGGGCATGGCACACTGCTGGCCAAGGGCATTGCATGGCATGCTGGCCAAGGCCGGGGCATGGCACGCTGCTGGCCAAGGCCGTGGAATGACAAGCTTGCCAAGGCCGGGGCATGGCATGTTGCTAGCCAAGGCTTTGGCATGCCATGTTGCTGGCCAAGGCTGTGGCATGGCATGCTGATGGCCAAGGCCGTGGCATGACATGCTGGCCAACGCCGGGGCATGGCATGCTGCTGGCCAAGGCCGTGGCATGACAAGCTTGCCAAGGCCGGGGCATGGCATGCTGGCCTAGGCCAACGTGCCACCGCCACCACCGTGGGCCGCCACACGACACATCCCGTGCTTGGCTATGTAGTTTTGATGCCACAAGCCAAGCGATGGCATGTGCCAAGCGCCAGCCTAGGCATAGGCGTGGTCTGTGGCCTAGCCATGCTAGCCAGCCTTAAGGGAGGTGCCCCCCCTTATAGTAGCTTGTTAAGCCCTTTTTCATCTGGCAGGAGGAAACATCACCTATGCTCGAGGAGTCATAATGGGGTTTTTTTAAAATGTAACGTTTTTTTGCAAGAATTTTCAACATAAAAGTTGAACGAAATAATTAAAGACACCATAAAAAAAAATTTAGAAAAAATATTTGGCCACCGGAATATTTTATTTTAATTTATTTCAATTTTAATACATTAAAAATAATAAAAATTACTAAAAATAGTCAAAAAATTCAATAAAAATTCCAACAATTATAAGATGAGGCACTAGTAATTATAGTAATTTTTTTAATTATTTTTTTATTTTTTACTTATTTTACTATAATTTTTATGAGTAAATAAATAATTAAAAAACCTGACGAACGTGCAAAAACTTTTAGGGAAATCGAGCAAGCATCGGATAGCTCGAATGCAAATATAAAATGCAACAAGCAACTTCTGAGGGACATACTTTTCGCAACAAGCTTCCACTGGGAAAGAACTAGCAACTTGTTCGCAAGTCAAAGGCAACCAAATGGCTATTACCCGAGGGACATGCATTTCGCAGGGCAACTTATACGTAAGTTAGAGCCAAACAAAATGGCAATTACTCGAGGGACAGGATTGCTTGCCAAGGGCGTGGCATGCGGTGTTCTTGGCCAAGGCCATGCCACACCACGCTGCGGGACAAGGCCGTGGCAAGACATGCGGCTGGCTTTGGCCTTGGCATCGCATGCCGCTGGCTTCGGCTAGGCTGCCTTGGCCTTGGCAAGGCGTGATGCTGGCCTTGGCATGGCTTGCTGCTGGCCTTGGCTTGGCGTGGCATGCTACTGGCTTTGGCTAGGCTACCTTTGCCATGGTATGGCATATTGCTGGCCATGGCCTTGGCATGGCATGCTGCTGGCTTTGGCTGGGCTGCCGTGGCCTTGGCATGGCATGCTGCTGGCCTTGGCCTTGGCATGCCATGCTGCTGGCTTTGGCTGGGCTGCCTTCGCCATGGCATGGCATGCTGCTGGCCTTGGCCATGGCATGGCATGCTGCTGGCTTTGGGTGGGCTACCTTGGCCGTGGCATGGCATGCAGCTGGCCTTGGCCTTAGCATGGCATGCTGCTGGCCTTGGCCTTGGCATGGCATGCTGCTGGCTTTGGCTGGGACGCCTTGGCCATGGCATGGCATGCTGCTGGCCTTGGCCCTGTCCATTGCATGGCATGATGCTGGCCTTTGCCTTGGCATGGCATGCTGCTGGCTTTGGCGGGGCTGCCTTGGCCGTGGCATGGCACGCTGCTGGCCATGGCCTTGGCATGTCATGTTGCTGGCTTTGGCTGGGCTGCCTTGGCCGTGGCATGGCATGCTGCTGGCCTTGGCCTTGGTATTGCATGCTGCTGGCTTTGGCTGTGCTACCTTGGCCGTGGCATGGCATGCTGCTGGCCTTGGCCTTGGTATTACATGCTGCTTGCTTTGGCTTGGCTGCCTTGGCCATGGAATGGGATGCTGCTGGCCTTGGCCTTGGCATGGCATGCTGCTTGCTATGGCTGGGCTGCCTTGGCCTTGGCATGGCATGCTGCTGGCTTTGGCAGGGCTGCCTTGGCCATGGCATGGCATGCTGCTGGCCTTGGCGATGACATGCTGCTGGCTTTGGCTGAGCTGCCTTCGCTTTTACGTGGCAAGCTGCTGGCCTTGGCCTTGGCATGGCATGCTGTTGGCTTTGGCTGGGCTACCTTGGCCATGGCATGGCATGCTGCTGGCCTTGGCCATGGCATGCTGCTGGCTATGGCTGGGCTGCCTTGGCCGTGGCATGGCATGCTGCTGGCCTTGGTCGTGGCATGGCATGCTGCTGTATGGCATGCTGCTGGCCTTGGCCTTGATATGGCATGCTGCTGGCCTTGGCCTTGATATGGCATGCTGCTGGCCTTGGCCTTGATATGGCATGCTGCTGGCCTTGGCCTTGATATGGCATGCTGCTGGCCTTGGCCTTGGCATGGCATGCTGCTGGCCTTGGCCTTGGCATGGCATGCTGCTGGCTTTGGCTGGGCTGCCTTGGCCGTGGCATGGCATGCTACTGGCCTTCGCCTTGGCATGGCATGCGGCTAGCTTTAGCTGGGCTTGGCGTGCTGCTGGCCTTGTCCTTCGCATGGCATGACGCTGGCTTTGGCAGGGCTGCCTTAGCGAGGCATGCCATGTTGCTGGCTTTGGCGTTGGCATGGCATGCTGCTGGCTTTGGCAGGGCTACCTTGGCCATCGCTTGGCATGCTGCTGGCCTTGGCCTTGGCATGGCATGCTACTGGCTTTGGCTGGGCTGCCTTGGCAGTGGCATGGCATGTTGCTGGCCTTGGCCTTGGCATGGAATGTTGCTTGCTTTGGCAGGACTGCCTAGGCCAAGGCATGGCATGCTGCTGGCTTTGGCTGGGCGGCCTTGGCAGTGGCATGGCATGCTGCTGGCCTTGGCCTTGGCATGGCAGGATGCTGGCTTTGGTTGGGTTGCCTTCGCCGTCGCATGGCATGCTGCTGGCCTTGGCCTTGTCCTTTTCCTAGCATGCTGCTGGCCTTTGCCTTGGCATGGCATGATGCTGGCCGTGGCTGGGCTGCCTTGGCCTTGGCATGGCAAGCTGCTGGGCTTGGCCTTGGCATGGCATGCTGCTGGCTTTGCCTGGGCTGCCATGGCCATGGTATGGCATGCTGCTGGCCTTGGCCCTGTCCTTAGTGTGGCATGCTGCTGGCCTTTGCCTTGGCATGGCATGCTGCTGGCTTTGGCTGGGCTGCCTTGGCCGTGGCATGGCATGCTGCTGTCCTTGGCCCTGTCCGTTGCATGGCATGCTGCTGGCCTTTGCCTTGGCATGGCATGCTGCTGGCTTTGGCTGGGCTGCCTTGGTCGTGGCATGGCACGCTACTGGCCATGGCCTTGGCATGTCATGCTGCTGGCTTTGGCTAGGTTGCCTTGGCCTTGGCCGTGGCATGGCATGCTGCTGGCCTTGGCCTTGGCATGGCATGCTGCTGGCTTTGGCTGGGCTGCCTTGGCCTTGGCATGGCATGCTATTGGCCTTGGCCTTGGCATGGCATGCTGCTTGCTTTGGCTGGGCTGCCTTGGCCTTGGCAAGGCTTGCTGCTGGCTTTGGCAGGGCTGCCTTGGCCATGGCATGGCATGCTGCTGGCCTTGGCCACGGCATGCTGCTGGCTTTGGTTGAGCTGCCTTGGCTTTTGCATGGCATGCTGCTGGCTTTGGCTGGGCTGCCTTGTCCTTGGCATGCCATGCTGCTGGCTTTGGCTGGGCTACCTTTCTTTGGCATGGCATGCTGCTGGCCTTGGCCTTGGCATGGCTTGCTGCTGGCCTTGGCCTTGGCATGGCATGCTGCTGGCTTTGCCTGGCTGCCTTGGCGTTGGCATGGCATGATGTTGGCCTTGGTCGTGGCACGGGCTGCCGCTGGCTTTAGCTGGGCTGCCTTGGCCATGGCATGGCATGCTGCTAGCCTTGGCCCTGGCATGCTGCTGGCTTTGGCTGGACTGCCTTGGCCATGGCACGGCATGCTGCTTCCGTTGGCCATGGCATGTTGCTGGCTTTGGCTGGGCTACCTTGGCCGTGGCATGCCAAGCTACTGGCCTTGGCCTTGGCATGGCATGCTGCTGGCTTTGGCTGGGCTTCCTTGGCCGTGGCATGGCATGCTGCTGGCCTTGGCGTTGGTATGGCAAGCTCCTGGCTTTGGCTGGGCTGCCTTGGCCTTCGCATGGCATGTTGCTGGCCTTGTCCTTGGCTTGGCATGCTTCTTGCTTTGGCTGGGCTACCTTGGCCTTGGCATGGCATGCTGCTGGATTTGGCAGGGCTGCCTTGACCATGGCATGGCATGCTGCTGGCCATGGCCATGGCATGCTGCTGGCTTTGGCTGAGCTGCCTTGGCTTTTGCATGGCATGCTACGGGCCTTGGCCTTGGCATGGCATGCTGCTGGCTTTGGCTCGGCTGCCTTCGCCGTGGCATGCCATGCTGCTGGCCTAGGCCTTGGCATGGAATGCTG
>NW_021025015.1:1303966-1310234 GCF_004153795.1 Camellia sinensis
GCTGGCCTTGGCCATGGCTTGTCATGCTGCGGGCTTTCGCTGGGCTGCCATGGCCGTGGCATGGCATGCATCTGGCCTTGGCCTTTGCATGGCAGGCTGCTGGCTTTGGCTGGGCTGCCTTGGTCGTGGCATGGCATGCTGCTGGCCTTGGCCATGGCATAGCAAGCAACTGGCTTTGGCTGCGCTGCCTTGGCCTTGGCATGGCATGTAGCTGTCCTTGGCCTTGGCATGTCATGTTGCTGGCTTTGGCTTGGCTGCCTTGGCCTTGGCATGGCATTCTGCTGGCCTTGGCCTTGGCATGGCATGTTGCTGGCTTTGGCTGGGCTGCCTTGGCCTTGGCATGGCATTCTGCTGGCCTTGGCCTGGGCATGGCATGCTGCTTGCTTTGGCTGGGCTGCCTTAGCCTTGGCATGCCATGCTGCTGGCTTTGGCAGGGCTGCCTTGGCCTTGGCATGGCACGCTGCTTGCTTTGGCTAGGCTGCCTTGGCCTTGGCATGGCATGCTGCTGGCTTTGGCTGGGCTGCCTTGGCCTTAGCATAGCATGTTGCTGGCCTTCGCCTTGGCATGGCTTGCTGCTGGCCTTGGCCTTAGCATGGCATGCTGGTGGCTTTGGCTGGGCTGCATTGGCCTTGCCACGGCATGTTGTTGGACTTGGCCGTGCTATGGCATGCCGCAGGCTTTGGCTGCGCTACCTTGGCCATGACATGGCATGCTGTTGGCCTTGGCCCTGGCATGCTGCTGGCATTGGCTGGGCTGCCCAGGCCATGGCGTGGCATGCTGCTGGCCTTGGCCATGGCAAGCTGCTGGCTTTGGCTGGGCTACCTTGGTCATGGCATGGCACGCCGCTGGCCTTGGCCTTGGCATGGCATGCTGCTGGCCTTGCCTGGCCTTCCTTAGCCGTGGCATCGCATGCTACTGGCCTTGGCCTTGGCATGGCATGCTGTTGGCTTTGGCTGGGCTGCCTTGGCCTTGGCATGGCATGCTGCTGGCATTGGCCTTGGCGTGGCATGCTGCTTGCTTTGGCTGGGCTGCCTTTGCCTTGGCATGGCATGCTGCTGGCTTTGGCAGGGCTGCCTTGGCCATGGCATGGCATGCTGCTGGCCTTGGCCATGCCATGCTGCTGGCTGTGGCTGAGCTGCCATGGCCTTTTGCATGGCATGCTGCTGGCCTTGGCCTTGTCATGGCTTGCTGCTGGCATTGGCTGCACTGCCTTGGCCTTGGCATGGCATGCTGCTGGCCTTGGCCTTGGCATGGCTTGCTGCTGGCTTTGGCTGGGCTGCCTTGGCCGTGGCATGGCATGCTGCTGGCCTTGGCCTTGGCATGGCATGCTGTTGGCTTTGGCTGGGCTGCCTTGGCCGTGGCATGGCATGCTGCTGGCCTTGGCCTTGGAATGGCATGCTGTTTACTTCGGCTACGCTGCCTTGGCCTCGGCATGGCATGCAGCTGTCCTTGGCCTTGGCATGTCATGCTGCTGGCTTTGGCTTGGCTGCCTTGGCCATGGCATGGCATGCTGCTGGCCTTGGCCTTGGCATGGCATGCTGCTGGCTTTGGCTGGGCGGCCTTGGCCTTGGTATGGCATGCTGCTGGCCTTGGCCTTGGCATGCCATGCTTCTTGCTTTGGCTGGGCTGCCTTGGCCTTGGCCTTGGCATGGCATGCTGGACAACGCGGTGGCAAGGCATGCGGGCCGAGGTCGTGGCATTGCATGCGGGCCGAGGCCGTGGCATGGCATGTTGGGCAACGCCGTGGCTAGGCATGCGGGCTGAGGTCGTGGCATGGCATGCGGGCCGAGGCCTTGCCATGGCATGTTAGGCAGCGTCGTGGCAATGCATGCTGGTCGAGGCCGTGACATGTCATGCGGGCCGAGGCCGTGGCATGGCATGTGGGCCGAGGCCGTGGCATGGGATGTTGGGCGACGCCGTGGCAAGGCATGCGTGCCGAGGCCGTGGAATGGCATTTCGGCCTTGGCATGCTGGGCAACGCTGTGGCATGGCATACGGGCCGATGCCGTGGCATGGCATTCCGGCCATGGCATGCTAAGCAACGTTGTGGCATGGCATGCGGACCGAGGCCGTGGCATGGCATGTTGGCCATGGCATGCTAAGCAACGCTGTGGCATGGCATGCGGACCGAGGCCGTGGCATGGCATGTTGGCCAAGGCTAAGGCATGGCACGCCGGGCAAGGTGGTGGCATGGCATGCTGTGCAACCCCTTGGCAAGGCATGCGGGCCGAGGCCGTGGCATGGCATTCGGGCCGGGGCCGTGGCATGGCATGCGGGCCGAGGCCGTGGCATAGCATGTTGGGCAACGCCGTGGCAAGGCATGCGGGCCGAGGCCGTGTCAGGGCATGCAGGCCGAGGCCGTGGCATGGCATGCGGGCCGAGGTCGTGGCATGGCATGCAGGCCGAGGTCGTGGCATGGCATGCGGGCCGAGACCGTGGCATGTCATGTTGGGCAACGCCGTGGCAAGGCATGCGGGCTGAGGCCGTGGCATGGCATTCCGGCCTTGGCATGCTGGGTAACGCTATGGCGTGGCATGCGGGCCGTGGCCGAGGCATGGCATGTTGGCCAAGGCTAAGGCATGGCACGCCGGGCAACGCGGTGGCATGGCATGCTGGGCAACGCGGTGGCAAGGCATGCGGGTCGAGGCCGTGGCATGGCATGCTGGCCGAGGCCGTGGCATGGCATGTTGGGCAACGCTGTGGCAAGACATGCGGGCCGAGGCTGTGGCATGCCATGTGGGTTGAGGCCGTGGCATTTCATGCGGGCCGAGGCCGTGGCGTGGCATGTTGGGCAACGCCTTGGCAAGGCATGCGGGCTAAGGCCGTGGCATGTCATGCGGGGGCGAGGCTGTGGCATGGCATTCCGGCCATGGCATGCAGGGCAACGCTATGGCATGGCATACGGGCCGAGGCCGTGGCATGCCATGTTGGCCAAGGCTAAGGCATGGCACGTCGGGCAACGCCGTGGCAAGGCATGCGGGCCGAGGCCGTGGCATGGCATGCGGCCCGAGGCCGTCTGTGGCATGGCATGCGGGCCAAGGCCGTGGCATGTCATGCGTGCCGACTCCGTCGAATGAAATGCTGCCCGAGGCCGGGGCATGACATGCGAGCCGAGGCCGTGGCATGGCATTCCGGCCTTGGCATGCTGGGCAACGCTGTGGCATGGCATGCGGCTCGAGGCCGAGGCATGGCATGTTGGCCAAGGCTAACGCATGGCACGCCAGGAATCTCGGCGGCATGGCATGCTGGGCAACGCAGTGGCAAGGCATGCGGGCCGAGGTCGTGGCATGGCATGCTGGCCGAGGCTGTAGCATGTCTTGTTGGGCAACGCCGTGGCAAGGCATGCGGGCCGAGGTCCTAGCATGGCATTCGGGCCGAGGCCGTGGCATGGCATGCGGGCCGAGGCCGTGGCATGGCATGTTGGGCGACCCCGTAGCAAGGCATGTGGGCCGAGGCCGTGGCATGGCATGTTGGCCAAGGCTAAGGCATGGCACGCCGGGCAACGCGGTGGCATGGCATGCTTGGCAACGTGGTGCCAAGGCGTGCGGGTCGACGCCGTGGCATGGCATGCTGGCAGAGGCCGTGGCATGGCATGTTGGGCAACGCCGTGGCAAGACATGCGGGCCGAGGCCGTGGCATGGCATGCGGGCCGAGGCTGTGGCATTTCATGTGGGCCGAGGCCGTGGTGTGGCATGTTGGGCAACGCCTTGGCAAGGCATGCGGGCTGAGGCCGTGGCATGTCATGCGGGCCGAGGCCGTGGCATGTGATTCCGGCCATGGCATGTAGGGCAACGCTATGGCATGGCATGCGGGCCGAGGCCGTGGCATGGCATGTTGGCCAAGGCTAAGGCATGGCACGCCGGGCAACTCCGTGGCAAGGCATGCGGGCTGAGGCCGTGGCATGGCATGCGGGCCGAGGCCGTGGCATGGCATTCTGGCCTTGGCATGCTGGGCAACGCTGTGACATGGCATGCGGGCCGAGGCCGTGGCATGGCATGTTGGCCAAGGCTAAGGCATGGCACGCCGGGCAACGCGGTGGCGTGGCACGCTGGGCTACGCAGTGGCAAGGCATGCGGGCCGAGGCCGTGGCATGGCATGTTGGGCAACGCCGTGGCAAGGCATGCGGGCAGCGGCCGTGGCATGGCATTCGGGCTGAGGCCGTGGCATGGCATGCCGGCCGAGGCCGTGGCTTGGCATGCTGGCCAAGGCTGATGCATGCCATGCCGGGTAACGCGGTGGCATGGCATACTGGGCAACGCCGTGGCAAGGCATGCGGGCCGAGGCCGTGGCATGGCATGCGGGCCGAGGACGTGGCATGGCATGTTGGGCAACGCCGTGGCCGGGCATGGCGGCCGAGGCTGTGGCATGGCATGCTGGCCTAGGCCATGGCATGGCATGTTGGGCAACGCCGTGGCAAGGCATGCGGGCCGAGGCCATGACATGTCATGCAGGTCAAGGCCGTGGCATGGCATGCGGGCCGAGGCCGTGGCATGGCATGTTGGCCATGGCTAAGCCATGGCACGCCGGGCAACGCGGTGGCATGGCATGCTGGGCAACGACGTGGCAAGGCATGCGGGCCGAGGTCGTGGCGTGTCATGTTGGGTCGAGGCCGTGGCAAGGCATGCGGGCCAATGTCGTGGCATGGCATGTTGGGCAACGCCGTGACAAGACATGGGGGCCGAGGCCGTGGCATGGCCTGCCAGCCGAGGCCGTGGCATGGCATGTTGGGCAACGCCCTGGCAGGGTATACGGGCCGATGCTGTGGCATGTCATGCTGGCCGAGGCCGTGGCATGTCATGCTGGCCGAGGCCGTGGCATGGCATTCCGGCCTTGGCATGCAAGCCAATGCTGTGGCATGGCTTGCGGGCCGAGGACGTGGCATGGCATGTTGGCCAAGGCTAAGGCATGGCACGCCGGGCAACGCGGTGGCACGGTATGCTGGGCCACGCCGTGACAAGGCATGCGGGCCGAGGCCATGGCATGGCATGTTGGCCAAGGCCATGGCATGGCACGCTGGGCAACGTCGTGGCATGGCATGTTGGGCAACGCCGTGGCAAGGAACGTTGGGCTACGCCGTGGCAAGGCATGTTGGCCGAGGCAGTGGCATGACGTGCTGGCCAAGTCCGTGGCCTAGCATGCAGGGCAGCGCTTTGACATGGCGTGCTGGGCAAGGCGGTGGCATGGCATGCTGGGCATTGCCAAGGCATGGCATGCTGGCGAAGGCCGTGGCGTGGCATGCTTGCCAAGGCCGTCGCGTGGCATGCTGGCCAACGCTTTTGCATGGAATGCTGGCTAAGGTAGTGGCCTGGCATGCTGGCCAAGCCGGTGGCATGGCACGCTAGTGAATGCTAAGGCATGGCATGTGGGGCAAGTCCATGGCTTGGCCTGCTGGCCAAGGCTGCAGCCGTCGCGCAACTCGTCCTGTAGCGTCAGCAATCCCCTTGGGCAACGCTGAATTTCGTTTCGCCGCGCATGTGATTCGTTTTCGTGTCTCGAGGCGCACACTATGTGCTCTCGGACCTCCACAGGGGGACAAAAATTGGAGGGGAGGGACGAATCGGAGCGACGCAGGGCTGAATCTCAGTGGATCGTGGCAGCAAGGCCACTCAGCCACTTACAATTCCCCGTCACGTATTTAAGTCGCCCGCAAAGGATTCTACCCGCCGCTCGAGATAGAAATTGTACTTCAAGGTGGCCCGCGCGGCTCGTCTGCCGCGCGGGCTTCACCAACGACACGTGGCTTTGGGGGCCAGACGGCCCCTACTGCGGGTCGGCAAGCGGGCGGCGGGCGCATGCATCGCTTCTAGCCCGAATTCTGACTTTGAGGCGTTCAGTCATAATCCAGCGCATGGTAGCTTCGCGCCACTAGCTTTTCAACCAAGCGCGATGACCAATTGTGCGAATCAACGGTTCCTCTCGTACTAGGTTGAATTACTATTGCGACGCTGTCATCAGTAGGGTAAAACTAACCTGTCTCACGACGGTCTAAACCCAGCTCACGTTCCCTATTGGTGGGTGAACAATCCAACACTTGGTGAATTCTGCTTCACAATGATAGGAAGAGCCGACAACGAAGGATCAAGTGGCACTGCATGTTGGGCGAAGCCGTAGCAACGCATGCGGGCCGAGGCCGAGGCCGTGGCATGGCAAGTTGGGCGACGTCGTGGCAAGGCATGCGGGCCAATGTCGTGGCATGGCATGTTGGGCAACCCCCTGGCAAGCCATGCGGGCCGAGGCCGTGGCATGCCATGCGGGCCGAGGCCGTCCG
>NW_021025015.1:1317199-1336791 GCF_004153795.1 Camellia sinensis
TCATTCGCAAGTCAAAGCCAGCAAAATGGCAATTACCCGAGGGACATTCTTTTCGCAAGGGCACCTTCCACTGGGGAAGCGCAGGCAACTAGCTTGTTGGCAAGTCAAAGCCAACCGGATGGCTACCAACCGAGGGACATAAACTTTCACAAGGAGCTTCCACTAGGAGAGAGCGCAGGCAACTCGTAGGCAAGTCAAAGCCAACCAAATGGCAATTAATCGAGGGACATAACATTTTGCAAGGACCTTTTCCACTAGGGAAAGCGCAGGCAACCTGTAGGAATCTCGCAGATGATGAAGAGGAATGCACCAGTGGAGTTCACTGCACAAGCAAGGATCCATCCAACTCGCACAAACCAAACACAACTCACGCGCCACGATGTACACTACGCACCAGCCGCCCGAAACGAATCACTCCCCGCAGGACTAAGAAGCCCGACGAGCGTGAGAAAACATTTAGAGAAGCCGAGCAAGCACCGGTTAGCGCGACTGCAAATAACAAAAGGCAACAGACAACTTCTGGGGGACATAACTTTCACGACAACCTTCCACTGGGAAACCGCAGGCAACTCGTTCGTAAGTCAAAGCCAACCAAATGGCAATTAACTGAGGGACACACTTTTCGTAAGGCACCTTCCACTAGGAAAGCGCAGGCAACTCGAAGGCGAGTCCAAGACAACCTAAAGGCATTTACCGGAGGGACATGGAGGAATGCACCAGGGGAGTTCGCTGCACATGCAGGGATTCATCCAACTCGCACAAACCAAACACAACTCACGCGCCACGACGTACACTATGCACCAGCCCCCCAAAACGAATCACCCCCTGAAGGACTAAGAAGCCCGACGAACGCGCGAAAACATTTAGAGAAGCCGAGCAAGCACCGGTTAGAACGAATGCAAATAACAAGCGCAACAGGCAACTTTCGAGGAACATACGTTTCGTAACAACCTTCCACTAGGAAAGCATAGGAACCTCGTTCGAATGTCAAAGCCAACCAAATGGCAATTACCCGAGGGACACGCTTTTCGCAAGGCACCTTCCACTAGGGAAGCGCAAACAACCCGAAGGCGAGTCAAAGACAACCTAAAGGCGATCACCCGAGGGACATGGAGGAATGCACCAATGGAGTTCGCTGCACAGGCAGGGATCCGTCCAACTCACACAAACCAAACACAACTCACACGCCACGACATACACTATGCACCAGCCCCCCAAAATGAATCACCCCCCGAAGGACTAAGAAGCCCGTCGAACGCGCCAAAACATTTAGAGAAGCCGAGCAAGCACCGGTTAGCGCGAATACGAATAAAAAATGCAACAGGCAACTTTTGAGGGACATACTTCTCGCAACAAGCTTCCACAAGGAAAGCACAGGCAACTCGTTCGCACGCCAAAGCCGACCAAATGGCAATTTAACCGAGGGACATACATTTCGCAAGGCAACTTGTACAATTACCCGAGGGACATGGCATGCTTGCCAAGGCCGTGGCTTGGCATGCTTGCCATGGACGTGGCATGATATGCTGCTGGCCAAGGCCGGGGCATGCCATGTTGCTGGACAAGGCTGTGGCAAGGCATGCTGATGGCCAAGGCCGTGGCATGGCATGCCATGCTGCTGGACGAGGCCGTGGCAAGGCATGCTGCGGGCTAAGGCATTGGCATGGCATGCTGCTGCCCAAGGCTTGGGCTTGCCATGTTGCTGGCAAAGGCTTTGGCATGGCATGTTGTTGGCCAAGGCCGTCGCATGGCATGGCACGGCATGCTGCTGGCCATGGACTAGGCATGGCATGCTGTTGCTGACCAAGGCCGTGGCATGGCGTGCTACAGGCCAAGGCCGTGGCGTGACATGTTAGCCAGGGTCAGGCATGGCATGCTGCCGGCCAAGGCTTTGGCATGGCATGCTGCCGGCCAAGGCCGTGGCATGGCATGCTGCTGGCCAAGGCCGTGGCATGGCATGCTGCTGGCCAAGGCTGTGGCATGACATGCTGCTTGCCAAGGCTGGGGCACGGCATGCTTTTGCCCAAGGATTTGGCATGCCATGTCCCTGGCCAAGGCTGTGGCATGGCATGCTGCTGGCCAAGGCCGTGGCTTGACATGCTGGCCGAGGCCAGGGTATGGCACGCTGCTGGCCAAGGCCGTGGCATGGCATACTGCTGGCCAAGGCCGTTGCAAGACATGCTGGCCTAGGCCGGGGCCTGCCACGCTGCTGGCCAAGGCCATGGCATAGCATGCTGGCCAAGGCCGGGGCATGGTACGCTGTTGGCCAAGGCCGTGGCATGGCATGCTGCTGGACAAGGCCGTGGCATGACAAGCTTGCCAAGGCCGGGGCATGGCATGCAGCTGGCCAAAGCTTTGGCATGCCATGTTGCTGGCCAAGGCTGTGGCCTGGCATGCTGCTGGCCAAGGTCGTGGCATGACATGCTGGCCAAGGTCGTGACGTGGCATGCTGCTGGCCAAGGCCGTGGCATGGCACGCTGCTGGCCATGGCCGTGGCATGACAAGACTTGCCAAGGCCGGGGCATGGCGTGCTGCTGGCCAAGGCTTTGGCATGCCATGTTGCTGGCCAAGGCTGTGTAAATTATAAAGTAAATTACTTAGAAAATTCTCAATAAATTCCCAGTAAATTACTTAGCAAATTCTCAGTAAATTACTAATTAAATTTGCAAGAGATCCTCAGTAAATTATTCAGTAAATTCTCAATTAATTGGCCAGCCTTAAGGGAGGTGCCCCTCCCTTATAGTAGCTTTTTAACCCCTTTTTCATCTGGCAGGGGGAAATATCACCTATGCTCGAGGAGTCATAATGGGGTTTTTTTTAAATGTAACATTTTTTTGCAAGAATTTTCAACATAAAAGTCAAAGGAAATAATTAAAGACACCATAAAAAAAAAATTTTAAAAAATGTTTGGCCACCGGAATATTTTATTTTAATTTATTTCAATTTTAATATTTAAAAAATAATAAAAATTACTAAAAATAGTCAAAAAATTCTAGAAAAATTCCAACAATTATAAGATGAGGAACTAGTAATTATAGTAATTTTTTTAATTATTTTTTCTATTTTTTTTATTTTACTATAATTTTTATGAGTAAATAAATAATTAAAAAACCCGACGAACGTGCAAAAACTCTTAGAGAAACCGAGCAAGCATCCGATAGCTCGAATGCAAATAACAAACGCAACAGGCAACTTCCGAGGGACATACTTTTCGCAACAAGCTTCCACTGGGAAAGCACTAGCAACTTGTTCGCAAGTCAAAGGCAACCAAATGGCTATTACCCGAAGGACATGCAATTCGCAGGGCAACTTATACGTAAGTCAGAGCCAAACCAAATGGCAATTACTCGAAGGACAGGATTGCTTGCCAAGGGCGTGGCATGCGGTGTTCTTGGCCAAGGCCATACCACGCCACGCTGCGGGACAAGCCCGTGGCAAGACAGGCGGCTGGCCTTGGCCTTGGCATGGCATGCCGTTGGCTTCGGCTAGGCTGCCTTCGCCTTGGCATGGGGTGCTACTGGCCTTGGCCTTGGCATGGCATGTTGCTGGCTTTGGGTGGGCTGCCTTGGCCTTGGCCTTAGCATGGCTTGCTCCTGGCCTTGGCCTTGGCATGGCATGCTACTGGCTTTGGCTGGGCTGCCTTGGCCATCGCATGGCATATTGCTAGCCTTGGCCTTGGCATGGCATGCTGCTGGCATTGGCAGGGTTGCCATGGCCTTGGCATGGCATGCTGCTGGCCTTGGCCTTGGCGTGGCATGCAGCTAGCTTTCGCTGGGCTGCCTTGGTCATGGCATGGCATGCTGCTGGCCTTGGCCATGGCATGCTGCTGGCTTTGGCTGGACTACCTTGGCCGTGGCATGGTATGCTGCTGGCCTTGGCCTTGGCATGGCATGATGTTGGCTTTGGATGGGCTGCCTTGGCCGTGGCATGGAATGCTGCTGGTCTTGGCCTTGGCATGGCATGCCGCTAGCTTTGGCTGGGCTGCCTTGGCCTTGACATGGCATGGTGCTGGCTTTGGCTTGGCTGCCTTGACCGTGGCATGGCATGCAGCTGGCCTTGGCCTTAGCATGGCATGCTGCAGGCTTTGGCTGAGCTGCCTTGGCCTTTGCATGGCATGCTGCTGGCCTTGGCCATGGCATGGCATGCTGCTGGCTTTGGCTGGGCTGCCTTGGCGTTGGCATGGCATGCTACTGGCCTTGGCCTTGGTATGGCATGCTGCTGGCTTTGGCTGGGCTGCCTTGGTCGTGGCATGGCATGCTGCTGGCCTTGGCCTTGGCATGCTCCTGCTACTGGCTTTGGCTGGGCTGGCTTGGCCTTTGCATGGCATGCTGCTAGCCTTGGCGTTGGCATGGCATGCTGCTGCCTTTGGCTGGGCTGCCTTGGTCGTGGCATGGCATGCTGCTGGCCTTGGCCATGGCATGGCATGCCGCTGGCTTGGGCTGGGCAGCCTTAGCCTTAGCATGGCATGCTGCAGGCCTTGGCATTGGCATGGCATGCTGTTGGCTTTGGCTGGGCTGCCTTGGCCTTGGCATGGCATGCTGCTGGCCTTGGCCTTGGCATGGCATGCTGTAGGCTTTGGCAGCGCTGCCTTGCCTTTGCATGGCATGCTGCTACCTTGGACATGGCATGGCATGCTGCTTGCTTTGGCTGGGCTGCCTTGCCCTTGGCACGGAATGCTGCTGGCCTTGGCCTTGGCATGGCATGCTGCTGGCCTTGGCCTTGGCATGGTATGTTGCTGGCTTTGGTTGGGCTACCTTGGCCTTGGCATGGCATGCTCCTGGCCTTGGCCTTGGCATGGCATGCGGCTGGCTTTGGCTTGGCTCCCTTGGCCGTGGCATGGCATCCTGCTGGCCTTAGCCTTGGCATGGCATGGCATGATGCAGGCTTTGGCTGAGCAGCCTTGGCCTTTGCATGGCATGCTGCTGGCCTTGCCCATGGCATGGCATGCTGCTGGCTTTGGCTGGGCTGCCTTGGCCTTGGCATGGCAAGTTGCTGGCCTTGGCCTTGGCATGGCCTGCTGCTGGCTTTGGCTGGGCTGCCTTGGCCTTGGCATGGCACGCGGTTGGCCTTGGCCTTGGCATGGCATGCTGCTGGCTTTGGCTGGGCTGCCATGGCCTTGGCATGGCATGCTGCTGTTCTTGGCGTTCGCATGGCATGCTGCTGGCTTTGGCTGGGCTGCCTTGGCCTTTGCCTGGCATGCTGCTAGCCTTGGCCATGGCATGGCATGCTGCTGCCTTTGACTGGGCGGCCTTGGCCGTGACATGGCATGCTACTGGCCTTGGCCTTGGCATGGCATGCTGCTGGCTTGGGCTGGTCAGCCTTGGCCTTGGCATGGCATGCTGCTGCTCTTGGCCTTGGCATGGCATGCTGCTGGCTTTGGCTGGGCTGCCTTGGTGTTGGCATGGCATGCTGCTGGCTTTGGCTGGGCTGCCTTGGTGTTGGCATGGCATGCTGCTGGCCTTGGCGTTGGCCTGCCATGCTGTTGGCTTTGTCTGGGCTGCCTCGGCCGTCGCATGGCATGCTGCTGGCCTTGGCCATGGCATGCTGCTGGCTTTGGCTGGGCTGCCTTGGCCGTGGCATGGCATGCTGCTGGCCTTGGCCTTAGAATGGCATGCTGCTGGCTTTGGCAGGGCTGCCTTGGCCGTCGCAAGGCATGCTGCTGGCCCTGGCCATGTCCTTTGCATGGCATGCTACTGGCCTTGGCCCTGGCATGGCATGCTGCTAGCTTTGGCTGGGCTGCCTTGGCCATGGCAAGGCATGCTGCTGGCCTTGGCCTTGGCATGGCGAGCTGCTGGCTTTGGCTGGGCTGCCTTGGCCTTGGCAAGGCATGCTGCTGGCCTTGGCCTTGGCATGGCATGATGTTGGTTTGACTTGGCTACCTTGGCCATGGCATGGCATGCTGCTGCCCTTGGCCATGGCATGCTGCTAGCTTTGGCTGGGCTGCCTTGGCCGTGGCATGGCACGCTGCTGGCCTTGGCCTTGGCATGGCATGCTGCTGGCTTTGGCTGCGCTGCCTTGGCCTTTGCATGGCATGCTGCTTTCCTTGGCCATGGCAAGGCATGCTGCTGGCTTTGGCTGGGCTGCGTTGTCCTTGGCATGGCATGCTGCTGGCCTTCGCCTTGCGTGGCATGCGGCTGGCTTTGGCTGGGCTGCCTTGGCCTTGGCATGGCATGCTCCTGGCCTTGGCCTTGGCATGGCATGCTCCTGGCCTTGGCCTTGGCATGGCATGCTGCTGGCTTTGGCTGGGCTGCCTTGGCCTTGGCATGGCATGCTGCTGGACTTGGCCGTGGCATGTATGCTGCAGGCTTTCGCTGAGCTGCCTTGGCCTTTGCATGGCATGCTGCTGGCCTTGGCCTTAGAATGGCATGCTGCTGGCTTTGGCAGGGCTGCCTTGGCCGTCGCAAGGCATGCTGCTGGCCCTGGCCATGTCCTTTGCATGGCATGCTACTGGCCTTGGCCTTGGCATGGCATGCTGCTAGCTTTGGCTGGGCTGCCTTGGCCATGGCAAGGCATGCTGCTGGCCTTGGCCTTGGCATGGCGAGCTGCTGGCTTTGGCAGGGCTGCCTTGGCCTTGGCAAGGCATGCTGCTGGCCTTGGCCTTGGCATGGCATGCTGTTGGTTTGACTTGGCTACCTTGGCCATGGCATGGCATGGCTGCTGGCCTTGGCTTTGGCATGGCATGCTGCTGGCCTTGGCTTTGGCATGGCATGCTGCTGGCCTTGGCTTTGGCATGGCATGCTGCTGGCCTTGGCTTTGGCATGGCATGCTGCTGGCCTTGGCTTTGGCATGGCATGCTGCTGGCCTTGGCTTTGGCATGGCATGCTGCTGGCCTTGGCTTTGGCATGGCATGCTGCTGGCCTTGGCTTTGGCATGGCGGCTTTGGCAGGGCTGCCTTGGCCTTGGCATGGCATGCTGCTGGTCTTGGCCTTGGCATGGCATGCTGCTGGCTTTAGCTGGGCTGCCTTGGCGTTGGCATGGCATGCTGCTGGCCTTGGCCTTGGCATGGCATGTTGCTGGCTTTGGCTGGGCTGCCTTAGCCGTCGCATGGCATGCTGCTGGCCTCTGCCATGCCCTTTGCATGGCATGCTACTGGCCTTGGCCTTGGCATGGCATGCTGCTAGCTTTGGTTGTGCTGCCTTGGCCTTGGCAAGGCATGCTGCTGGCCTTGGCCTTGGCATGGCATGCTACTGGCTTTGGCTGTGCTGCCTTGGCCTTGGCATGGCATGCTGCTGGCTTTGACTTGGCTGCCTTGGCCATGGCATGGTATGCTACTGGCCTTGGCCATGGCATGCTGCTGGATTTGGCTGGGCTGCCTTGCCCGTGGCATGGCATGCTGCTGGCTTTGGCTGGGCTGCCTTGGCCGTGGCATGGCATGATGCTAGCCTTGGCCTTGGCATGGCTTGCTGCTGGCCTTGGCATGGCTTGCTGCTGGCCTTGGCATGGCATGCTGCTGGCTTTGGCTGGGCTGCCTTGGCCGTGGCATGGCATGCTGCTGGGCTGGCATTGGCAGGGCTGCCTTGCCATTGGCATGGCTTGCTACTGGCCCTGGCCTTGGCATGGCAAGCAGCATGCTTTGGCTGGGCTGCCTTGCCCTTAGCATGACATGCTGCTGGCCTTGGCCATGGCATGCTGTTGGCTTTGGCTGACCTGCCTTGGCCTTTGGATGGCATGCTGCAGGCCTTGGCCTTGGCCTTGGCGTGGCGTGCTCCTGGCTTTGGCTGGGCTGCCTTGGCCATGACATGGCATGCTGCAGGCCTTGGCCATGGCATGCTGCTGGCTTTGGCTGGGCTGCCTTGGTTGTGGCATGGCATGCTGCTAGCCTTGGCCTTGGCATGGCATGCTGCTGGCTTTGCCTGGGCCACCTTGACCGTGGCTTGGCATTCTGCTGGCCTTGGCCTTGGCAAGGCATGATGCTGGCTTTGGCTGGGCTGCCTTGGCCTTGGCATGGCATGCTGCTGGCCTTGGCCTTGGCATGGCATGCTGCAGGCTTTGGCTGCGCTGCCTTGGCCTTTGCATGGCATGCTGCTTTCCTTGGCCATGGCAAGGCATGCTGCTGGCTTTGGCTGGGCTGCGTTGTCCTTGGCATGGCATGCTGCTGGCCTTCGCCTTGCGTGGCATGCGGCTGGCTTTGGCTGGGCTGCCTTGGCCTTGGCATGGCACGCTCCTGGCCTTGGCCTTGGCATGGCATGCTGCTGGCTTTGGCTGGGCTGCCTTGGCCTTGGCATGGCATGCTGCTGGCCTTGGCCGTGGCATGTATGCTGCAGGCTTTCGCTGAGCTGCCTTGGCCTTTGCATGGCATGCTGCTGGCCTTGGCCATGGCATGGCATGCTGCTAGCTTTGGCTGGGCTTCCTTGGCCTCGGCATGGCATGCTGCTGGCCTTGGCCTTGGCATGGCATGCTACTGGCCTTGGTCATGGCATGGCATGCTGCTGGCCTTTGGCTGGGCTGTCTTGGCCTTGGCATGGCATGCTGCTGGCCTTAGCCTTGGCATGGCATGCTGCTGGCTTTGGCTGAGTTGCCTTGGCCTTGGCATGGCATGATGCTGGCTTTGGCTTGGCTGCCTTGGCCGTGGCATGGCATCCTGCTAGCCTTGTCCTCGGCATGGCATGCTACAGGATTTGGCTGAGCTGCCTTGGCCTTTGCATGGCAAGCTGCTGGCCTTGGCCATGGCATGGCATGCTGCTGGCCTTGGCCTTGGCAAGGCATGCTGCTGGCTTTGGCTTGGCTGCCTTGGCCTTGGCATGGCATGCTGCTGGCTTTGGCTTGGCTGCCTTGGCTGTGGCATGGCATGCTGCTGGCCTTGTCCTTGGCATGGCATGTTGCAGGCTTTGGCTGAGCTGCCTTGGCCTTTGCATGGCAAGCTGCTAGCCTTGGCCATGGCATGGCATGCTGCTGGCTTTGGCTGGGCTGCCTTGGCCTTGGCCTTGGCGTGGCATGCTGCTGGCTTTGGCTGGGCTGCCATGGCCTTGGAATGACATGCTGCTGGCCTTGGCCTTCGCATGGCATGCTGCTGGATTTGGCAGGGCTGCCTTGGCCTTTGCATGGCATGCTGCTAGCCTTGGCCATGGCATGGCATGCTGCTGCCTTTGGCTGGGCTGCCATGGCCGTGGCATGGCATGCTGCTGGCCTTGGCCATGGCATGGCATGCTGCTGGCTTGGGCTGGCCAGCCTTGGAATTCGCATGGCATGCTGCTAGTCTTGGGCTTGGCATGGCATGCTGCCGGCTTTGGCTGGGCTACCTTGGCGTTGGCATGGCATGCTGCCGGCTTTGGCTGGGCTGCCTTGGTCGGCATGGCATGCGGCTGGCCGTGGCCATGGCAAGCTGCTGGCTTTGGCTGGGCTGCCTTGGCCGTGGCATGGCATGCTGCTGGCCTTGGCCTTGCATGGCATGCTGCTGGCTCTGACTTGGCTGCCTTGGCCATGGCATGGCATGCTGCTGGCCTTGGCCATGGCATGCCGCTGGCTTTGGCTGGGCTGCCTTGCTCGTGGCGTGGCACGCTGCTGGCTTTGGCCTTGGCATGGTATGCTGCTGGCTTTGGCTAGGGTGCCTTGGCCGTGGCATGGCATGATACTGGCCTTGGCCTTGGCATGGCATGCTGCTGGCCTTGGCCTTGGCATGGCATGCTGCTTGCTTTGGCTGGGCTGCCTTGGCCTTAGCATGGCATGTTGCTGGCTTTGGCAGGGCTACCTTGGCCATGGCATTGCATGCTGCTGGCCTTGGCCATGGCATGCTGTTGGCTTTGGTTGAGATGCCTTGGCCTTTGCATGGCATGCGGCTTGGTCTTGGCATGCCATGCTGTTGGCTTTGGCTGGGCTGCCTTGGCCGTGGCATGGCATGCCGCTGGCCTTGACCATGGCATGCTGCTGGCTTTGGCTGGGATGCCTTGGCCGTGGCATGGCATGCTGCTGGCTTTGGCTGGGCCGGCTTTGGCTGGGCTACCTTGACCGTGGCATGGCATGCTGCTGGCCTTGGCCTTGGCAAGGCATGCTGCTGGCTTTGGCTGGGCTGCCTTGCCCTTGGCATGGCATGATGCTGGCCTTGGCCTTGGCATGGCATGCTGCAAGCTTTGGCTGAGCTGCCTTGGCCTTTGCATGGCACGCTGCTGGCCTTGGCCATGGCATGGCATGCTGCTGGCTTTGGCTGGGATGCCTTGGCCTTGGCATGGCATGCTGCTGGCCTTGGCCTTGGCCTTGGCATGGCATGCTCCTCGTCTTGGCCTTGGCATGGCATGCTCCTGGCCTTGGCCTTGGCATGGCATGCTCCTGGCCTTGGCTTTGGCATGGCATGCTCCTGGCCTTGGCCTTGGCATGGCATGCTGCTGGCTTTGGCTGGGCTGCCTTGGCCTTGGCATGGCATGCTCCTGGGCTTGGCCTTGGCATGGCATGCTGCTAGCTTTGGCTGGGCTGCCTTTGCTGTGGCATGTATGTTGCAGGCTTTCGCTGAGCTGCCTTGGCCTTTGCATGGCATGCTGCTGGCCTTCGCCATGGCATGGCATGCTGCTAGCTTTGGCTAGGCTGCCTTGGCCTTGGCATGGCATGCTGCTAGCCTTGGCCTTGCCATGGCATGCTGCTGGCTTTGGCTGGGCTGCCTTGGCCGTGGCATGGCATGCGGCCGGCCTTGGCCTTGGCATGGCATGCGGCTGGCCATGGCTGGGCTTGGCATGCTACTGGCCTTGGCCTTGGCATGGCATGACGCTGGCTTTGGCTGGGCTGCCTTGGCCGGGGCATGTCAAGCTGCTGGCCTTGGCCTTGGCATGGCATGCTGCTTGCTTTGGCGGTGCTACCTTCGCCGTGGCATGGCATGCTGCGGGCCTTGGCCTTGGCATGGCATGCAACTGGCCTTGGCCTTGGCATGGTATGCAGCTGGCCTTGGCCTTGGCATGGCATCCTGCAGGCTTTGGCTGAGCTGCCCTTGTCTTTGCATCGCATGCTGCAGGCCTTGGCCATGGCATGGCATGCTGCTTGCTCTGGCAGGGCTGCCTTGGCCTTGGCATGGCATGCTGCTGACCTTGGCCATGGCATGGCATGCTGCTGGCTTTGCCTGGGCTGCCTTGGCCTTGGCATGGCATGCTCCTGGCAGTGGCCTTGGCATGGCATGCTGCTGGCCTTGGTTGGGCTGCCTTGGCCATGGCATGGCATGCTGCTGGACTTGGCCTTGGCATGTATGCTGCAGGCTTTCGCCGAGCTGCCTTGGCCTTTGCATGGCATGCTGCTGGCCTTGGCCATGGCATGGCATGCTGCTGCTTTGGCTGCGCTGCCTTGGCCTTGGCATGGCATGCTGCTGGATTTGGCCTTGGCATGGCATGCTGCTCGCTTTGGCTGGGCTGCCTTGGCCATGGCATGACATGCTCCTGGCTTTGGCTTGGCTGCCTTGGCCGTGGCATGGCATACTGCTGGCCTTGACCTTGGCATGGCATGCTACAGGCTTTGGCTGAGCTGCCTTGGCCTTTGCATGGCATGCTGCTGGCCTTGGCCATGGCATGGCATGCTGCTAGCTTTGGCTGAGCTGCCTTGGCCTTGGCATGGCATGCTGCTGGCTTTGGCATGGCTGCCTTGGCCGTGGTATGGCATGGCATGCTGCTGGCCTTGGCCTTGGCATGGCATGCTATAGGCTTTCGCTGAGCTGCCTTGGCCTTTGCACGACATGCTGCTGGCCTTGGCCATGGCATGGCATGCTGCTGGCTTTGGCTGAGCTGCCTTGGCCTTGGCATGGCATGCTGCTGGCCTTGGCCTTGGCATGGCTTGCTGCTGGCCTTGGCCTTGGCATGGCATGGTGCTGGCTTTGGCTGGGCTGCCTTGGCCTTGGCATGGCATGCCGCTGGCTTTGGCTGGGTTGCCTTGGCCCTGGCATGGCGTGCTGCTGGCCTTGGCCATGGCATGCTGCTGGCTGTGGTTGGGCTGGCTTGGACGTCGCATGGCATGCTGCTGGCCTTGGCCGTGGCATGGCATGCTGCTGGCCCTGGCCATGGCATGTTGCTGGCTTTGGCTGGGCTGCCTTGGCCGTGGCAAGGCATGCTGTTGGGATTGGCCTTGGCATGGCATGCTACTGGCTTTGGCTGGGCTGTCTTGGCCTTGGCATGGCATGCTACCGGCTTTGGCTGGGCAGCCTTGGCCTTGGCATGGCATGCTGCTGGCCATGGCCTTGGCGTGGCATGCAGCTAGCTTTGGCTGGGCTGCCTTGGCCTTGGCATGGCATGCTCCTGGCTTTGGCTTGGCTGCCTTGGCCGTGGCATGGCATACTGCTGGCCTTGGCCTTGGCATGGCATGCTGCATGCTTTGGCTGAGCTGCCTTGGCCTTTGCATGGCATGCTGTTGGCCTTGGCCATGGCATGGCATGGCATGCTGCTGGCTTTGGCTGAGCTGCCTTGGCCTTGGCATGGCATGCGGCAGGCTTTGGCATGGCATGCTGCTGGCATTGGCCTTGGCATGGCATGCTGCAGGCTTTGGCTGAGCTGCCTTGGCCTTTGCATGGCATGCTACTGGCCTTGGCCACGGCATGGCATGCTGCTGGCTTTGGCTGAGCTGCCTTGGCCTTGGCATGGCATGCTGCTGGCCATGGCCTTGGCATGGCATGTGGCTGGCTTTGGCTGGGCTGCCTTGGCCTTGGCATGGCACACTGCTGGCCTTGGCCTTGGTATGGCATGCTGCTTGCTTTGGCTGGGCTGCCTTGGCCTTGGCATGGCATGCTGCTGGCCTTGGCCTTGGCTTGGAATGTTGTTGGCTTTAGCTGGGCTGCCTTCGCCTTTGCATTGCATTCTGCTCGCCTTGGCCTTGGCATGGCATGCTGCTGACTTTGGCTGGGCTGCCTTGGCCGTGGCATGGCAGGCTGCTGGCCTTGGCCTTGGCATGGCATGTTGCTGGCTTGGGCTGGCCAGCCTTGGCCTTGGCATGGCACGCTGCTGGTCTTGGCCTTAGCATGGCATGCTGCTGGCTTTGGCTGGGCTGCCTTGGCATTGGCATGACATGCTGCTGGCCTTGGCGTTGGCATGGCTTGCTGCCGGCTTTGGCTGGGCTGCCTTGGCCGTGGCATGGCATGCTTCTGACCTTGGCCATGGCATGCTGCTGGCTTTGGCTGGGCTGCCTTGGCCGTGGCAAGGTATGCTGCTGGCTTTGGCTGGGCTGCCTTAGACGTGGCATGGCATGCTGCTGGCCTTGGCCTTGGCAGGGCATGCTGCTGGCTTTGACTTGGCTGCCTTGGCCATGGCATGGCATGGTGCTGGCCTTGGCTATGGCATGCTGCTGGCTATGGCAGGGCTACCTTGGCCATGGCATGGCATGCTGCTGGCCTTGGCCATGGGATGCTGTTGGCTTTGGCTGAGCTATCTTGGCCTTTGCATGGCATGCTGCTGGCCTTGGTCTTGGCATGGCATGCTGCTGGCTTTGGCTGGGCTGCCTTGGCCGCTACATGGCGTGCTACTGGCCTTGGCGTTGGCATGGCATGCTGCTGGCTTTCGCTGCGCTGCCTTGGCCTTGGCATGGCATGCAGCTGGCCTTGGCCTTGGCATGGCACGCTGCAGGCTTTGGCTGCGCTGCCTTGGCCTTTGCATGGCATGCTGCTGGCCTTGGCCTTGGCATGGCATACTGCTGGCTTTGGCCGTGCTGCCTTGGCCTTGGCATGGCATGATGCTGGCCTTGGCCTTGGCAAGGCATGCTACTTGCTTTGGCTGGGCTGCCTTGGCCTTGGCATGTCATGTTGCTGGCTTTGGCAGGGCTGCCTTGGCCACGGCATGGCATGCTGCTGGCCTTGGCCATGGCATGCTGCTGGCTTTGGCTGGGCTGCCTTCGCCGTGGCATGGCATGCTGCTGGCCTTGCCCTTGGCGTGGCATGCTGCTGGCATTGGCTGCACTGCCTTGGCCTCGGCATTGCATGCTGCGGGCCTTGGCCTTGGCATGGCATGCTACTGGCGTTGGCTGGGCTGCCCTAGTCGTGGCATGGCATGCTGCTGGCCTTGGTTGAGCTACCTTGGTCGTTGCATGGCATGCTGCTGGCCTTGGCCTTGGCATGGCTGTTGCTGGCTTTGGCTGGGCTGCCTTGGCCTTGACATGGCATGCTGCTGGCCTTGGTTGAGCTGCCCTGGTCGTTGCATGGCATGCTGCTGGCCTTGGCCTTGGCATGGCTGTTGCTGGCTTTGGCTGGGCTGCCTTGGCCGTGGCAATTCCTGACTCTGGCCTAGGCGTTGGCATGGCATGCTGCTGGCTTTGGCTAGGTTTCCTTGGCCGTGGCATGGCATGCTACTGGCCTTGGCCGTGGCATGGCAAGTTGCTGGCCTGACCCTTGGTGTGGCATGCGGCTGGCTTTGGCGGGGCTACATTGGCCTTGGCATGGCATGCTGGTGGCCTTGGCCTTGGCTTGGCATGCGGCTGGCTTTGGCTGGGCTCCCTTGGCCGTGGCATGGCATGCTACTGGGCTTGGCCTTCGCATGGCATGCTGCTTGCTTTGGCAGGGCGGCCTTAGCCGTGGCATGGGATGCTGCTGGCCTTGGCCTTGGCATGGCATGCGGCAGGCTTCGGCTGGGCTACCTTGGCCTTGGCAGGGCTGCCTTGGCCGTGGCATGGCATGCTGCTGGCCATGGCGTTGGCATGGCATGCTGCTGGCTTTGGCGGGGCTGCCTTGGCCGTGGCATGGCATGCTGCTGGCCTTGGCCTTGGCATGGCATGATGCTGGCTTTTGCTGGGATGCCTTGGCCGTGGCATGGCATGCTGCTGGCCTTGGCCTTGGCATGGCATGCAGCTGGCTCGGGCCGGGCTGCCTTGGCCATGGCAAGCCATGCTGCTGGCCTTGGCCTTGGCAGGGCTGCCTTGGCCCTGGCATGGCATGCAGTAGGCCGTGGCGTTGGCGTGGCATGCTGCTGGCTTTGGCGGGGCTGCCATGGCCTTGGCATGGCATGCTGCTGGCCTTGGCTGTGGGATGGCATGATGCTGGCTTTGGCTGGGCTGCCTTGGCCGTGGCCTGGCATGCTGCTGGCCTTGGCTTTGGCATGGCATGCTTCAGGCTTTGGCTGGGCTGCCTTGGCCGTTGCATGGCATGCTGCTGGCCTTGGCCATGGGATGCTGTTGGCTTTGGCTGAGCTGCCTTGGCCTTTGCATTGCATGCTGCTGGCCTTGGTCTTGGCATGGCATGCTGCTGGCTTTGGCTGGGCTGCCTTGGCCATGGCATGGCATGCTGCTGCCCTTGGCCATGGCATATTGCTGGCTTTGGCTGGGCTGCCTTGGCCGTGGCATGTCATGCTGATGGCCTTGGCCTTGGCATGGCATGACATGCAGCTGGCTTTGGCTGGACTGCGTTGACCGTGGCATGGCATGCTGCTGGCCTTGGCCTTGGCATGGCGTGCTGCTGGCATTGGCTGCGCTGCCATGGCCTTGGCATGGCATGCAGCTGGCCTTGGAATTGGCATTGCATCCTGCTGGCTTTAGCTGGGCTGCCTTGGCGGTGGCATGGCATGCTTCTGGCCTTGGCCTTGGCATGGCATGCTGCTGGCTTTGGCTAGGCTGGCTTGGCCGCGGCGTGGCATGCTGCTGGCCTTGGCCTTGGCATGGCATGCTGCTGGCTTTGGCTGCGCTGCCTTGGCCTTGGCTTGGCATGCAGCTGGCCTTGGCCTTGGCATGACATGCTGCTGGCTTTGGCTTGGCTGCCTTGGCTGTGGCATGGCATGCTGCTGGCCTTGGCCTTGGCATGGCATGCTGCAGGCTTTGGCTGCGCTGCCTTGGCCATTGCATGGCATGCTACTGGCCTTGGCCTTGACATGGCATGCTACTTGCTTGGGCTGGGCTGCCTTGGCCTTGGCATGGCAGGCTACTAGCCTTGGCCTTGGCATTGCATGCTGCTGGCTTTGGCTAAGTTGCCTTGGCCTTTGCATGGCATTCTTCTGGCCTTGGCCATGGCATGGCATGCTGTTGGCTTTGGCTGGACAGCCTTGGCCTTGGCATGGCATGCTGCTGGCCAAGGCCGTGGTATGGCATGCTGCTGGCCAAGGCTGGGGCATGGCATGCTGCTGCCTAAGGCTTTGGCAAGCCATGTCGCCAGCCAAGGCTGTGGCATGGCTTGCCGCTGGCCAAGGCCGTGGCATGACATGCTGGCCAAGGCCGGGGCATGGCACGCTGCTGGCGAAGGCCGTGGCATGGCATGCTGCTGGCCAATGCCGTGGCATGACATGCTGGCCAAGGTCGGGGCGTGGCACGCTGCTGGCCAAGGTCGGGGCGTGGCACGCTGCTGGCCAAAGCCGTGGCATTACATGCTGGCCAAGGCCAGGGCATTGCACACTGCTGGCCAAGGCCGTGGCATGACAAGCTTGCCAAGCCCGGGGCATGGCATGCTGCTGGCCAAGGCTTTGGCATGCCATGTTGCTGGCCAAGGCTTTGGCATGGCATGCTGCTGGCCAAGGCCGTGGCATGGCATGCTGGCCAAGGCCGTGGCATGGCATGCTTGCCAAGGCCGGTGCATGGCATGCTGCTGGCCAAGGCTTTGGCATGCCATGCTGCTGGCCAAGGCTGTGGCATGGCATGCTGGCCTAGGCCAACGTGCCACCGCCACCACCGCGTGCCGCCACTCGACACATCCCGTGCTTGGCTATGTAGTTTCGATGCCACAAGCCAAGCGATGGCATGTGCCAAGCGCCCGCCTAGGCATAGGCGTGGCCTGTGGCCTGGCCATGCTGGCCAGCCTTAAGGGAGGTGCCCCCCCCTTATAATAGCCTGTTAAGCCCTTTTCAATCTGGCAGGAGGAAACATCAAACATGTTCGAGGAGTCATAATGGGGTTTTTATAAAAAGTAATGGTTTTTTGCCAAAACTTTCAACATGAAAGTTGTAGGAAATAATTTAATACACCATAAAAAAAATTAAAAAAAATATTTTTTTACAGAAAATATTTTATTTTAATTTATTTCGATATTAATACTTAAAAAAGAATAAAAATTAATAAAAATAGTCAAAAAATTATGGAAAAATTCCCATAATTAAAGGATGATTCACTAGTAATTATAGAAATTATTAAATTATTTTTTTCATTTTTTTTATTTTATTTTGATTTTTTTATGCCAAATAAGGGTTTTATTTTTAATTTATTTTATTATAATTTTTATGAGTAAATAAATAATTAAAAAACCTGACGAACGTGCAAAAACTCTTAGAGAAACTGAGCAAGCATCGGATAGCTCGAATGCAAATAACAAACGCAACAGGCAACTTCCGAGGGACATACTTTTCGCAACAAGCTTCCACTGGTAAAGCACTAGCAACTGGTTCGCAAGTCAAAGGCAACCAAATGGCTATTACCCAAGGGACATGCATTTCGCAGGCAACTTATACGTAAGATAGAGCCAAACCAAATGGCAATTACTCGAGGGACAGGATTGCTTGCCAGGGGCGCGGCATGCGGTGTTCTTGGCCAAGGCCATGCCACGCCACGCTACGGGACAAGGTCGTGGCAAGACATGCGGCTGGCCTTGGACTTGGCATGGCATGCCGCTGGCTTCGTCTGGGCTACCTTGGCCTTGGCATGGCGTGCTGCTGCCTTTGGCCTTGGCATGGCATGTTGCTGGCTTTGGATGGGCTGCCTTGGCCTTGGCCTTGGCATGGCTTGCAGCTGGCCTTGGTCGTGGCGTGGCATGCTACTGGCTTTGGCTGTGCTGCCTTGGCCATGGCATGGCATATTGCTGGCCTTGGCCCTGGCATGGCATGCTGCTGGCTTTGGCTGGGCTGTCGTGGCCTTGGCATGCCATGATGCTGGCTTTGGTTGGGCTGCCTTGGCCATGGCATGGCATGCTGCTGGCCTTGGCTGGGCAGCCTTGGCCGGGTCATGGCATGCTGCCGGCCTTGGCCTTGGCATGGCATGCCGCTGGCTTTGGCTGGGCTGCCATGGCCTTGGCATGGCATGATGCTGGCTTTGGCTGGGCTGCCTTGGTCGTGGCATGGCAGGCTGCTGGCCTTGGCCTTGGCCTTGGCATGGCATGCTGCAGGCTTTGGCTGCGCTGCCTATGCCTTGGCATGGCATGCTGCTGGCCTTGGCCTTGGCAGGGTATGCTGCTGGCTTTGGCTGGGCGGCCTTGGCCTTGGCACGGCATGCTGCTAGCCTTGGCCTTGACACGGCATACTGCTGGCTTTTATTGGGCAGCCTTGGCCGTGGCATGGCATGCTGTGGGCCTTGGCCTTGGTACGGCATGCTGCTGGCTTTGGCTGGGCTGCCTTGGCCTTTGCATGGCGTGCTGCTGGCCTTGGCCTTGGCATGTCATGCTGTTGCCTTTGGCTGGGCTGCCTTGGCCGTGGCATGGCGTGCTGCTGGCCTTGGCCTTAGCATGGCATGCTGCTGGCTTAGGCTGGGCAGCCTTGTCCTTGGCATGGCATGCTGCTGGCCTTGGCCTTGGCATGGCATGCTGCTGGCCTTGGCCTTGGCATGGCATGCTGCTGGCTTCGGCTGGGCTGCCTTGGCCGTGGCATGGCATGCTGCTGGCCTTGGCCATGGCATGGCATGCTGCTAGCTTTGGCTGGGCTGCCTTGGCCGTGGTACGCTGCTGGCTTTGGCGGGGCTACCTTGGTCATGGCGTGGCACGCTGCTGGCCTTGGCCATGGCATGCTGCTGGCTTTGGCGGGGCTACCTTGGCCGTGGCATGGCATGCTGCTGGCCATGGCCTTGGCAAGGCATGCGGTTGGCTTTAGCTGGGCTTGGCATGCTGCTGGCCTTGGCCTTGGCATGGCATGACGCTGGCTTTGGCTGGGTTACCTTGGACGGGGCATGTCATGCTGCTGCCCATGGCCTGGGCATCACGTGCTACTTGCTTTGGCAGGGCTGCCTTGACCGTGGTAGGGCTGCCTTGACCGTGGCATGGCATGCTGCTGGCCTTGGCCTTGGCATGGCATGCTGCTGGCTTTTGCTGGGCTGTCTTGGCCGTGGCATGGCATACTGCTGGCCTTGACCTTGGCATGGCATGCAGCTGGCTTTGGCTGGGCTGCCTTGGCCGTGGCATGCCATGCTGCTGGCTTTGGCTGGGCTGCCTTGGCCGTCGCATGGCATGTTGCTGGCCTCGGCCTTGTTCTTTGCATGGCATGCTGCAGCCCTTGGCCTTGGCATGGCATACTGCTGGCTGTGGCTGGGCTGCCTTGGCCTCGGCATGGCATGCTGCTGGCTTTAGCTGGGCAGTCTTGGCCTGGGCATGGCATGGTCCTGGCCGTGGCCTTGGCATGGCATGCTCCTGGCATTGGTTGGGCTGCCTTAGCCATGGCATGGCTGGCTGCTAGCCTTGGCCTTGGCATTGCATGCTGCTGGCTTTGGCTGAGTTGCCATGGCCTTTGCATGGCATTCTGCTGGCCTTGGCCATGGCATGGCATGCTGTTGGCTTTGGCTGGACTGGCTTGGCCTTGGCATGGCATGCTGCAGGCCTTGGCCATGGCATGGCATGGCATGTTGCTAGCTTTGGCTGGGCTGCCTTGGCCGTGGCATGGCATGCTGCGGGCCTTGGCCTTGGCATGGTGCCATCCCACGGCCAAGCCAGGCCAGCCAAAGCCAGCAGCATGCCATATCAAGGCCAAGGCCAGCAGCATGCCATGCCAAGGCCAAGGCCAGCAACATGCCATGCCAAGGCCTAGGCCAGCAGCAAG
>NW_021025015.1:1343035-1363946 GCF_004153795.1 Camellia sinensis
ACACGGTTAGCCCGTCCGCGCATGCATGTGGAGGACAACGCATATTATACTGCAATGGATGTTCCATCGTAGTAGGCAGCTGAGACCGATTGGAATGCCTGCGACCAAAGCCGCAGTGGCTGTGGCACCGCCTACAGCGAACGGCCGAAAACGGCATGGCAATGC
The DNA here is from genome assembly GCF_004153795.1 of Camellia sinensis. Taxonomy (NCBI): domain Eukaryota; kingdom Viridiplantae; phylum Streptophyta; class Magnoliopsida; order Ericales; family Theaceae; genus Camellia; species Camellia sinensis. The sequence goes on from NW_021025015.1 coordinate 1,343,201, forward strand.
GGAGGCAAGTCCAGTACAAGTGAGGCCTTCTTGGCCAAATGGCTGGCAGCCGTTTTCGGCCAACACTCGTCATAGAAAAGCGTCAAGAATGCCACCCTTGGGCTCAACGCTGATCGTCTGCGCCTGTTGAAAATAGGGCAGGACGTTCTTTTTCGTGTCTCGGGGCGCGCGCTGCGTGCTCTCTCGGACCTCCGCAGGGGGACAAAATCCGGAGGGGAGGGACGAATCGGAGCGACGCGGGGCTGAATCTCAGTGGATCGTGGCAGCATGGCCACTCTGCCACTTACAATATCCCGTCGCGTATTTAAGTCATTTGCAGAGGATTCTACCAGCCACTCGAGATACAGATTGTACTTCAAGGCGGCCCGCGCGGCTCGTCTGTCACGCGGGCTTCACCAACGACACGTGCCTTTGGGGGCCGGACGGCTCCTACTGCAGGTCGGCAAGCGGGCGCTGGGCGCACGCGTCACTTCTAGCCCGTATTCTGACTTAGAGGCGTTCAGTCATAATCCAGCACACGGCATGGCATTCCGACCTTAGCATGCGGCGCCGTAGCAAGGCATGCCGTGCGGGCCGAGGCCGTTGCATGGCATGCGGGCCGAGGCCGTGGCATGGCATTCCCGCCTTGGCATGCTGGGCAACGCTGTGGCATGGCATGCGGGCCGAGGCCGTGGCATGGCATTCCGGCCTTGCCATGCAAAGCAACGCTGTGGCATGGCATGCCGGCCGAGGCCGTGGCTTGGCATGTTGGCCAAGGCTAAGGCATGGCACGCCGGGCAACACGGTGGCGTGGCATGCTGTGCAACGCTTTGGCAAGGCATGCGGGCCGAGGCCGTAGCATGGCATGCGGGCTGAGGACGTGGCATGGCATGTTGGGCAATGCCGTGGCAAGGCATGCGGGCCGAGGCCATGGCATGGCAATCGGGCCGAGGCCGTCCGTGGCATGGCATGCGCGCCAAGGCCGTGGCATGGCATTCCGGCCTTGGCATTCTGGGCAACGTTGTGGCATAGCATGCGGGCCGAGGTCGTGGCATGGCATGTTGGCCAAGGCTAAGGCTTGGCACGCTGGGCACCGCGGTGGCATGGCATGCTGGGCAACGCGGTGGCAAGGCATGTGGGTCGAGGCCGTGGCATGGCATGCTGGCCGACGCCGTGGCATGGCATGTCGGGCAATGTCGTGGCAAGACATGCGCCCGAGGTCGTGGCATGGCATGCGGGCCGAGGCCGTGGCTTGTCATGCGAGCCGAGGCCGTGGCGTGCCATGTTGGGCAATGCATTGGCAAGGCATGCGGGCTGAGGCTGTGGCATGTCATGTGGGCCGAAGCCGTGGCATGGCATTCCGACCTTGGCATGCTGGACGACGCTGTGGCATGGCATGCGGGCGGAGGCCGTGGCATGGCATGTTGGCCAAGGGTAAGGCATGGCATGCCGGGCAATGCGGTGGCACGGCATGCTGCGTAACGCCGTGGCATGGCATGCGGGCCGAGGCCGTGGCAAGGCATTTCGGCCCTGGCATGCTGGGCAACGCTGTCGCATGGCATGCCGGCCGAGGCCGTGGCATGGCATGTTGGCCAAGACTAAGGCATTGCACGCCGGGCAACGCGGTGGCATGGCATGCTGCGCAACGCGGTGGCAAGGCATGCGGGCCGAGGCCGTCCGTGGCGTAGCATGCTGGCCGAGGCCGTGGCATGTCTTGCGGGCCAAGGCCGTGCCATGGCATGTTGGGCAACGCCTTGGCAAGGCATGCCGGCCGAGGCCGTGGCATGTCATGCGGGCTGAGGCCGTGGCATGGAATGCTGCCCGAGGCCGTGGCATGGCATGCGGGCTGAGGCCATGGCATGGCATTTCGGCCATGGCATGCTGGGCGACGCTATGGCATGGCATGTGGGCCGAGGCCAAGGCATGGCATGCGGACCGAGGCCGTGGCATGGCATTCCGGCCTTGGCATGCTGGGCAACGCTGTGGCATGGCATGTTGGCCAAGGCTAAGGCATGGCACGCCGGGAATCGCGGTGGCATGGCATGCTGGGCAACGCAGTGGCAAGGCATGCGGGCTGAGGCCGTGGCATGGCATGCTGGCCGAGGCCGGGGCTTGTCGTGTTGGGCAAAGCCGTGGCAAGGCATGCGGGCCGAGGTCGTGGCAAGGCATTCGGGCCGAGGCCGTGGCATGGCATGCGGGTCGAGGCCGTGGCATGGCATGTTGGGTGACGCCGTAGCAAGGTATGCGGACCGAGGTCGTGGCATGGCATGTTGGGCGACGCCGTAGCAAGGCATGCGGGCTGAGGCCGTGGCATGGCAAGCGGGCCGAGGCCGTGGCATGTGATGCGGGCCGAGGCCGTGTCATGGCATGCGGGCCGATGCCGTGGCATGGCATTCCGGCCTTGGCATGCTGGGCAACGCTGTGGCATGGCATGCGGGCCGAGGCCGTGGTATGGCATGTTGGACAAGGCTAAGGCATGGCACGCCGGGCAACGCGGTGGCATGGCATGCTGGGCAACGCGGTGGCAAGGCATGCAGGCTGAGGCCGCGGCATGGCATGTTGGGCAACGCCGTGGCAAGGCATGCGGGCCGCGGCCGTGGCATGGCATTCGGGCCGAGGGCGTGGCATGGCATGCTGCTGCCTTTGGCTGGGCTGCCCTGGCCGTGGCATGGCATGCTGCTGGCCTTGGCCTTGGCATAGCATGCTGCTGGCTTTGGCTGCGTTGCCTTTGCCTTGGCCTTGGCATGGCATACTGCTAGGCTTGGCTGAGCTGCCTTGGTCTTTTGCATGGCATGCTGCTGGCCTTGGCCTTGGCATGGCATGTTGCTGGCTTTGGCTGGGCTGCCTTGGCCTTGGCATGGCATGTTGCTGGCCTTGGCCTTGGCATGGCATGCCGTTGGCTTTGGCAGGCCTGCCTTGGCCGTGGCATGGCATGCTGCTGGCCTAGCATTGGCCATGGCATGCTGCGGGCATTGGCTGGGCTGCCTTGGCCGTGGCATGGCATGCTGCTGGCTTTGGCAAGGCTGCCATGGCCACGGCATGGCATGCTGCTGGCCTTGGCCATGGCATGCTGCGGGCATTGGCTGGGCTGCCTTGGCCGTGGCATGGCATGCTGCTGGCCTTGGCCTTGGCAAGGCATGCGGCTGTCTTTGGCTGGGCTACCTTAGCCTTGGCATGGCATGCTGCGGGCCTTGGCCTAGGCTTTGGTTCGGCGGCCTTGGCCGTGGCATGGCATGCTGCTGGCCTTGGCCTTGAAATCGCATGCTCCATGCTTTGGCAGGGCGGCCTTGGCCGTGGCATGGCATGCTGCTGGCCTTGGCCTTGGCATGGCAGGCTTTGGTTGGGCTGCCTTGGCCGTGGCATGGCATGCTGCTGGCATGGCATACCGCTGGCTTTGGCCGGGTTGCCTTCGCCGTGGCATGCCATGCTGGTGGCCTTGGCCTTGGCAGTGCTGCCTTGGTCGTGGCATGGCATGCTGCTGACCTTGGCGTTGGCATGGCATGCGGCTGGCTTTGGCAGGGCTTCCTTGTCCGTGGCATGGCATGCTGCTGGACTTGGCCTTGGCATGGCATGCTCCTGGCTTTGTCTGGGCTGCCTTGGCCGTAGCATGGCAAGCTGCAGGCCTTGGCCTTGGCATGGCATGCTGCTGGCTTTGGCTGGGTTGCCTTGGCCGTGGCATGGCATGCTGCTGGCCTTGGTCTTGGCATGGCGTGCTGCTGGCTTGGGCTGGGCTGCCTTGGTCGTGGCATGGCATGGTGCTGGCCTTGGCCTTGGCATGGTATGCTGCTGGCTTTGGCTGGGCTGCCTTGGCCGTGGCATGCCATGCTGCTGGCCTTGGGCTTGGCATGGCATGCTCCTGGCTTTGCCTGGGCTGCCTTAGCCGTGGCATGCCACGCTGCTGGCTTTGGCTGGGCTGCCTTGGCTGTGGCGTGGCTTGGCTATTGGCCTTACCCTCGGCATGGCATGCTGCTTGTTTGGCAAGGCTGCCTTGGCCGTGGCGTGGCATGCTGCTGGCCTTGGCCTTCCCATGGCATGCTGCTGGATTTGGCTCGGCTGCCTTGGCCGTGGCATTGCATGCTGCTGGCCTTGGCCTTGGCATGGCATGCTGCTGGCCTTGGCTTTGGCATGGCATGCTGCTGGCCTTGGCTTTGGCATGGCATGCTGCTGGCCTTGGCTTTGGCATGGCATGCTGCTGGCCTTGGCTTTGGCATGGCATGCTGCTGGCCTTGGCTTTGGCATGGCATGCTGCTGGCCTTGGCTTTGGCATGGCATGCTGCTGGCCTTGGCTTTGGCATGGCATGCTGCTGGCCTTGGCTTTGGCATGGCATGCTGCTGGCCTTGGCTTTGGCATGGCATGCTGCTGGCCTTGGCCTTGGCATGGCATGCTACTGGCCTTGGGCTTGGCATGGCATGCTGCTGGCTTTGTCTGGGCTGCCTTGGCCGTCGCATGGCATGTTACTGGCCTTGGCCTTGGCATGGCAAGCTGCTGGCTTTGGCTGGGCTGCCTTGGCCGTGGCATGGCATGCAGCTGCCCTTGCCCTTGGCATGGCATGCTGATGGCTTGGGCTTTGCTGCCTTGGCCTTAGCATGGCATGCTGCTGGCCTTGGCCTTGGCATGGCATGCTGCTGGCTTTGGCTGGGCTGCCTTGGCCGTGGCATGGCATGCTGCTTGCCTTGGCCTTGCCATGGCATGATGCTGGCTTTGGCTGGGCTGCCCTTGCCGTGGCATGGCATGCTGCTGGCCTTAGCCTTGGCATGGCATCCCGCTGGCTTTGGCTGGGCTGCCTTGGTCGTGGCATGCCATGCTGCTGGCCTTGGCCTTGGCAGGGCTGCCTTGGCCGTGGCATGGCATGCTGCTAGCCTTGGCGTTGGCATGGCATCCTGCTGGCTTTCGCAGGGCTGCCTTGGCCGTGGCATGGCATGCTGCTGGCCTTGGCCTTGGCATGGCATGCTACTGGCCTTGGCCTTGGCATGGCATGCTGCTGGCTTTGGCTGGGCTGCCTTGGCTGTCGCATGGCATGTTGCTGGCCTTGGCCTTGGCATGGCATGCTGATGGTTTGGGCTGGGCTGCCTTGGCCTTAGCATGGCATGCTGCTGGCCTTGGCCTTGGCCTTAGCATGGCATGCTGCTGGCTTTGGTTGGGCTGCCTTGGCCTGGGCATGGCATGCTGCTGGCCTTGGCCTTGGCATGGCATGTTGCTGGCTTTGGCTGGGCTGCCTTGGCCGTGGCATGGCATGCTGCGGGCCTTTGCCTTCGCATGGCATGCTGCTGGCTTGGGTTGCGATGCCTTGGCCTTGCCATGGCATGCGGCTGGCCTTGGCCTTGGCATGGCATACTGCTGGCTTTGGCTGGGCTGCCTTGGCCGTGGCATGCCATGGCGCTGGCCTTAGCCTTGGCATGGCATGCTGCTGGCTTTGGCTGGGCTGCCTTTGCCGTGGCATGGCATTCTACTGGCCTTGGCCTTGGCGTGACATGCTGCTGGCTTGGGCTGGGCTGCCTTGGCCGTGGCATGGCATGCTGCTGGCCTTGGCCTTGGCATGGCATGCTGCTGGCTTGGGCTGGCCTACCTTGGCCGTGGCATGGCATGCTGCTGGCCTTGACCTTGGCATGGCATGCTGTTGGCCTTGGCCTTGGCATGGCGTGCTGCTAGCTATGGCTGGGCTGCCTTGGCCTTGGCCTTGGAATGCCGTGCTCCTGGCCTTGGTCTAGGCATGTCATGTGGGTGGCTTTGGCTGGGCTTGGCATGCTGCTGGCCTTGGCCTTGGCATGGCATCACGCTGGCTTTGGCTGGGCTGCCTTGGCCGGGGCATGCCAAGCGGTTGGCCTTGGCCTCGGCATGGCTTGCTGCGGGCCTTGGCCTTGGCAAGGCATGCTGCTGGATTTGGCTGGGCAGCCTTGGTCGTGGCATGGCATGCTGCTGGCCTTGGCCTTGGCATGGCCTGCTGCTGGCTTTGGCTGGGCTGCCTTGGCCGTCGCATGGCATGCTGCTGGCCTTGGCCTTGGCATGGCATGCTGCTGGCTTTGGCTGGGCTGCCTTGGCCGTCGCATGGCATGCTGCTGGCCATGGCCTTGGCATGGAATACTGCTGGCTTGGGCTGGGTTGCCTTAGCCGTGGCATGCAACGCTGCTGGCTTTGGCAGGGCTGCCTTGGCCGTGGCATGCCATGCTGCTGGTGTTGGCCTTGGCATGGCATGCGGCCGGCTTTGGCTGGGCTTGGCATGCTGCTGGCCTTGGCCTTGGCATGGCATGACGCTGGCTTTGGCTGCGCTGCCTTGGCCGGGGCATGCCATGCTGTAGGCCTTGCCCTTGGCATGGCATGCTGCTTGCTTTGGTAGGGCTGCCTTGGCTGTGGCATGGCATGCTGCTGGTCTTGGCCTTGGCATGGCATGCTGCTGGATTTGGCTGGGTTGCCTTGGTCGTGGCATGGCATGCAGCTAACCTTGGCCTTGGCATGGCATGTTGCTTGCTTTGGCAGGGCGGCCTTGGCCGTGGCATGGCATGCTACTGGATTTGGCTAGGCTGCCTTGGCCGTGGCATGGCATACTGCTGGCCTTGTCCTTGGCATGGCATGCCGCTGGATTTGGCTGATCTGCCTTGGCCGTGGCATGCCATGCTGCTGGCCTTGGCCTTGGCAGGGCTGCCTTGGTCGTGGCATGGCATGCTGCTGGCCATGGCGTTGGCATGGCATGCTGTTGGCCTTGGCATGGCACGTTGCTGGCCTTGGCATGGCACGCTGCTGGCCTTGGCCTTGGCATGGCATGCTGCTGCCCTTGGCCTTGGCATGGCATGCTGCTGGCTTTGGCTGGGCTACCTTGGTTGTCGCAAGGCATGCTGCTGGCCTTGGCCTTGGCCTTGGCATGGCATGCTGCTGGCTTCAGCTGGGCTGTCTTGGCCGTGGCATGGCATTCTGCTGGCATGGCATGCAGCCTTGGCATGGCATGCTGATGGCTTGGGCTGGGCTGCCATGGCCTTGGCATGGCATGCTGCTGGCCCTGGCCTTGGCATGGCATGCTGCTAGCCTTGGCCTTGGCATGGCATGCTGCTGGCTTTAGCTAGGCTGCCTTGGCCGTGGCAAGGCATGCTGCTGGCCTCTGCCTTCGCATGGCATGCTGCTGGCTTGGGCTTCGCTGCCTTGGCCTTGGCATGGCATGCTACTGGGCTTGGCCTTGGCATGGCATGCTGCTGCCTTTGGCTGGGCTGCCTTGGCCGTGGCATGGCATGCGGCTGGCCTTGGCCTTGGCATGGCACACTGCTAGCTTTGGCTGGGCTGCCTTGGCCGTGGCATGCCATGCCGCTGGCCTTGCCCTTGGCATGGCATGCTGCTGGCTTTGGCTGGGCTGCCTTTGTCGTGGCATGGCATGCTGCTGGCTTGTGCTAGGCTGTCTTGGCCGTGGCGTGGCATGCTATTGGCCTTGCCCTTACCATGGGATGCTGCTGGCTTAGGATGGTCAGCCTTGGCCGTGGCATGGCATGCTGCTGGCCTTGGCCTTGGCAAGGGATGCTGCTCGCATTGGCTGGGCTGCCTTGGCCGTGGCATGGCATGCTGCTGGCCATGACCTTGGCATGGCATGCTGCGGGCTTGGGCTAGGCTGCCTTGGTCGTGGCATGGCATGCTGCTGGCCTTAGCGATGGCATGGCATGCTGCTGTCTTTGGCCAGGCTGCCTTGGCCTTGGAATGCCACGCTGCTGGCCTTGGCCTTGGAATGGCATGTGGCTAGCCTTGGCTAGGCTTGGCATGCTGCTGGCCTTGTCCTTGGCATGGTATGACGCTGGCTTTGGCTGGGCTGCCTTGGCCGACGCATGCCAAGCTATTGGCCTTGGCCTTGGCATGGCATGCTGCTGGCCTTGGCCTTGGCATGGCATGCTGCTGGATTTGGCTAGGCTGCCTAGGCCGTGGCATGGCATGCTACTGGCCTTGGCCTTGGCATGGCATGCTGCTGACTTTGGCTGAGCTGCCTTGGCCGTCGTATGGCATGCTGCTGGACTTGGCCTTGTCCTTTTCATGGCATGCTGCTGGCCTTGGCCTTGGCATGGCATGCTGCTGGCTTTGGCAGTGCTGCCTTGGACATGGCATGGCATGCTGCTGGTCTTGGCCATGGCATGCTGTTGGTCTTGGCCATGGCATGCTGCTGGTCTTGGCCATGGCATGCTGCTGGCTTTGGCTGGGCTGCCTTGGCCGTGGCATGGCATGTTGCTGGCCTCGGCCTTGGCATGGCATGCTGCTGGCTTTGGCAGCGCTGCCTTGGCCTTGGCATGGCATGCTACTGGCCTTGGCCTTGGCATGGCATGCTGCTGGCCTTGGCTGGGCGGCCTTGGCCTTTGCCTGGCATGCTGCTGGCCTTGGCCTTTGCTTGGCATGTTGCTGGCTTTGGCTGGGCTGCCTTGGCCTTCGCATGGCATGATGCTGGCTTGGGTTGGGCAGTCTTGGCCTTGGCATGGCATGCTGTTGGCTTTGGCTAGCCTGCCTTGGCCTTGGCGTGGCATCCAGCTGGCCTGAGCCTTGGCATGGCATGCTGCTGGCTTTGGCTGGACTGCGCTGGCCGTGGCATGGCATGCTGCTGGCCTTGGCCATGGCATGCTGCTCGCTTTGGCTGGGTTGCCTTGGCCGTGGCATGGCATGCTGCTAGCCTTGGCCTTGGCATGGCATGCGGCTGGCTTTGGCTGGGCTTGGCATGCTGCTGGCCTTGGCCTTGGCATGGCATGACGCTGGCCTTGGCCTTGGCATGGCATGCTGCTGGCTTTGGCTGGGCTGCCTTGGCCTTGGCATGGCATGCTGCTGGCCTTGGCCTTGGCATGGCATGCGGCTGGCTTTGGCTGCGCTATCTTGCCCTTGGCATGGCATGTTGCTGGCATTGGCCTTGCCATGGCATGCCGCTAGCTTTGGCTGGGCTGCCTTGGCCGTGGCGTGGCATGCTGCTAGCCGTGGCCTGGGCCTGGCATGCTGTTTGCTTTGGCAGGGCGACCTGGGTCATGGTATGGCAAGCTGCTGGCCTTGGCCTTGGCATGGCATGCTGCTGGCTTTGGCTAGGCTTCCATGGCCGTGGCGTGGCATGCTGCTGGCCTTGGCCTTGGCCTGGCATGATGCTGCCTTGTGCTGGGCAGCCTTGGCCTTGCCATGGCATGCTGCTGGCTTTGGCCAGGCTGTCTTGGCCTTGGCAAGGCATGCTGCTAGCCTTGGCCATGGCATGGCATGGTGCTGTCTTTGGCTTGGCAGCCTTGGTCGTGGAATGGCAAGTTGCCGGCCTTGGCCATGGTATGTTGCGCGCTTTGGCTGGGCTGCCTTGGCCATGGCATGGCATGCTGCTGGCCTTGGCCTTGGCATGGCATGCGGCGGGCTTTGGCTGGGCTTGGCATGCTACTGGCCCTGGCCTTGGCCGAGGCATGCCATGCTGCTGGCCTTGGCCTTGGCATGCCATGCTGCTTGCTTTGGCAGGGCTACCATCACCGTGGCATGGCATGCTGCTGGCCTTGGCCTTGGCATGGCATGCTGCTGGCTTTGGCTGGGCCGCCTTGGTCGCGGCATGGCATGCTGCTGGCTTTGGCCTTGGCATGGCATGCTGCTGGTTTTGGCTGGGCTGCCTTGGCCGTGGCATGGCATGTCGTTGGCCTTGGCCTTGGCACGGCATGCTGCTGGCTTTGGCTGGGCAGCCTTGGCTGGGCAGCCTTGGCTGTCGCATGGCATGCAGTTGGCCTTGACCTTGTCCTTTGTATGGCATGCTGCTGGCCTTGGCCTTGGCATGGCATGCTGCTGGCCTTGTCCTTGGCATGGCATGCTGCTGGCTTTGGCTAGGCCGCCTTGGCCGCGGCATGGCATGCTGCTGGCCTTGTCCTTGGCTTGGCATGCTGCTGGCCTTGTCCTTGGCATGGCATGCTGGTGGCTTTGGCTGGGCTGCCTTGGCCTTGGCATGGCATGCTGCTGGCCTTGGCCTTGCCATGGCTTGATGCTGGCTTTGGCTGGGCTGCCTTGGCCTTGGCATGGCATGCTGCTGGGCTTGGCCTTGGCATGGCATGCTGCTGGCTTTGGCCAAGCTGCCTTGGCCTTGGCATGGCATGCTGCTGGCCTTAGCCGTGGCATGGCAAGCTGCTGGCTTTGGCTGGTCCGCCTTGGCCATGGGATGGCATGCTGCTGGCCTTGGCCATTTCATGCTGCTGGCTTTGGCTGGGCTGCCTTGGCCGCGTGGCATGGCATGCTGCTGGCCTTGGCATTGGCATGGCATGATGCTGGCTTGGGCTGGGTGGCCTTGGCCTTGGCATGGCATGCTGCTGGCTGTGGCTGGGCTTCCTTGGCCGTGGCATGGCATGCTGCTGGCCTTGGCATTGGCATGGCATGATGCTGGCTTGGGCTGGGTGGCCTTGGCCTTGGCATGGCATGCTGCTGGCTGTGGCTGGGCTTCCTTGGCCGTGGCATGGCATGCTGCTGGCCTTGGCATTGGCATGGCATGATGCTGGCTTGGGCTGGGTGGCCTTGGCCTTGGCATGGCATGCTGCTGGCTGTGGCTGGGCTTCCTTGGCCGTGGCATGGCATGCTGCTGGCCTTGGCATTGGCATGGCATGATGCTGGCTTGGGCTGGGTGGCCTTGGCCTTGGCATGGCATGCTGCTGGCTGTGGCTGGGCTTCCTTGGCCGTGGCATGGCATGCTGCTGGCCTTGGCATTGGCATGGCATGATGCTGGCTTGGGCTGGGTGGCCTTGGCCTTGGCATGGCATGCTGCTGGCTTTGGCTGGGCTGCCTTAGCCGTGGCATGCCATGCTGCTGGCTTTGGCTGGGCTGCCTTGGCCTTGGCATGCCATGCTGCTGGCCTTGGCCTTGGGCCTGGGCTGCCTTGGCTGCGGTTCTAATCACTAGACGTGTGTTGCGTGCGAAGGCGTGCAAAGGCGTTCACGACCATGCGCGCAACAGGTGCACCGTGGTCAAAATATCGCGCGCGCGGTATTCGCACAGGCCACACTGCCCATGCCGCGGGCACGCCAGGCCACACTGCCCACATGGCATGGCATGCGGGCCGAGGCCGTGGAATGGCATTCCGGCCTTGGCATGCTGGGCAACACTGTGGCATGGCATGCGGGCCGAGGCCGTGGCATGGCATGTTGGCCAAGGCTAAGGCATGGCACGCCGGGCAACGCGGTGGCGTGGCATGCTGCGCAACGCCGTAGCAAGGCATGCAGGCCGAGGCCGTGTCATGGCATGCGGGCCGAGGCCGTGGCATGGCATGTTGGGCAACGCCTTGGCAAGGCATGCGGGCCGAGGCCGCGGCATGTCATGCGGGCCGGGGCTGTGGCATGGAATGCTGCTCGAGGCCGTGGCATGGCATGAGGGCCGAGGCCGTGGCATGGCATTCCAGCCTTGGCATGCTGGGTAACGCTGTGGCATTGCATGCGGGCCGAGGCCGAGGCATGCATGTTGGCCAAGGCTAAGGCATGGCACGCCGGGAATCGTGGTGGCATGGCATGCTGGGCAACGCGGTGGCATGGTATGCGGGCCGAGGCCGTGGCATGTCATGCTGGGCAACGCCGTGGCAAGGCATGAGGGCCGAGGTCGTGGCATGGCATTCGGGCCAAGGCCGTGGCATGGCATGCGGGCCGAGGCCGTGGCATGGCATGTTGGGCGACGCCGTAGCGAGGCAAGCGGGCTGAGGCCGTGGCATGGCAGGTTGGGCCACGCCGTAGCAAGGCATGCGGGCCAAGGCCGTATCATGGCAAGCGGGCCGAGGCCGTGGCATAGCATTACAGCCTTGGCATGCAGGGCAACGCTGTGGCATGGCATGCGGGCGTGCCGTGGCGTGCGGGCCGAGGCCGTGGCATGGCATGCGGGCCGTGGCCGTGGCTCGACATGTTGGCCAAGGCTAAGGCATGGCACGCCGGGCAACGCGGTGGCATGGCATGCTGGGCAACGCGGTGGCAAGGCATGCGGGCCGAGGCCGTGCCGTGGCTTGCGGGCCGAGGCCGTGGCATGGCATGCGGGCCGAGGCCGTGACACGACATGTTGGCCAAGGCTAAGGCATGGCATGCCGGGCAACGCGGTGGCATGGCATGCTGGGCAATGCCGTGGCAAGGCATGTGGGTCGAGGCCGTGGCATGGCATGCGGGCCGAGGCCGTGGCATGGCATGTTTGGCAACGCTGTGGCAAGACATGCGGGCTGTGGCATGGCATGGCATGCGGGCCGAGGTCGTGGCATGGCATGTTGGGCAATGCCTTGGTAAGGCATGTGGGCTGAGGCTGTGGCATGTCATGCGTGCCGAGCCCGTGGCATGGCACGCTGGCCGAGCCCGTGGCTTCCTGGGCAACGCGGTGGCAAGGCATGCGGGCCGAGGCCGTGGCATGGCATGTGGGGCGTTGGCATGGAATGCTGCTGGCCGTGGCCTTGGCATGGCATGCTGCTCGCTTTGGCTGGCCTGCCTTGGCCGAGGCATGGCAAACTGCTGGCCTTGGCCTTGGCAGGCATGCTGCTGGCCTTGGCCTCGGCATGGCATGCTGCTGACTTTGGCTGGCCTGCCTTGGCCGAGGCATGGCAAACTGCTGGCCTTGGCCTTGGCAGGCATGCTGCTGGCCTTGGCCTCGGCATGGCATGCTGCTGACTTTGGCTGGCCTGCCTTGGCCGAGGCATGGCAAACTGCTGGCCTTGGCCTTGGCAGGCATGCTGCTGGCCTTGGCCTCGGCATGGCATGCTGCTGACTTTGGCTGGCCTGCCTTGGCCGAGGCATGGCAAACTGCTGGCCTTGGCCTTGGCAGGCATGCTGCTGGCCTTGGCCTCGGCATGGCATGCTGCTGACTTTGGCTGGCCTGCCTTGGCCGAGGCATGGCAAACTGCTGGCCTTGGCCTTGGCAGGCATGCTGCTGGCCTTGGCCTCGGCATGGCATGCTGCTGACTTTGGCTGGCCTGCCTTGGCCGAGGCATGGCAAACTGCTGGCCTTGGCCTTGGCAGGCATGCTGCTGGCCTTGGCCTCGGCATGGCATGCTGCTGACTTTGGCTGGCCTGCCTTGGCCGAGGCATGGCAAACATTGTGTCGGATAGAGATTCGAAATTTGTATCTAGATTGTGGAAGAGTTTGCAGGAAGCTATGGGAACAGAACTAAGGTTCAGCACTGCATTCCACCCACAGACAGATGGGTAGTCAGAACGAACGATACAGACTATGGAAGATATGCTTCGCATGTGTGCTTTGGATTTTCAAGGGAGTTGGGAAGATTACTTGCCACTTGCAGAATTTGCTTATAATAATAGCTTCCACTCCAGCATCTGTATGGCACCATACGAGGCTTTGCATGGTAGGAAGTGTAGATCACCTATTTCTTGGACAGAGGTCAGAGACAGAGCTTTCCTTGGACCTGAAATTGTACAAGACACCTCTGAAAAGATCAAAACTATTTGGCAAAGGTTCAAAACAGCTCAAGACCGACAGAAGAATTATGCAGACGTTCGGAGAAGACCTCTTGAGTATGAGGTCGGCGACCATGTGTTCATCCGTGTTTCCCCCGATGAAAGGCCAAGTTAGGTTTGGGAAAAAGGGCAAGTTGTCGCCCCGTTACATTGGGTCGTTTCAAATTTTGGAGAGGCTTAGTCCAGTTGCTTATAGAGTTGCTTTGCCACCGGGATTCGAACAAATCCATAACGTGTTTCATGTGTCGATTTTGAGGGGTTACCTCCGAGACCCGTTACATGTGATTGATTATCATCGGGTAGCTATTGATGAGAATATGGAATACGCTGAATGGCCGAAAAGAATTGTTGACCGACAAGTGAAAGAATTGAGAAACAAGTCCATCCCAATGGTGAAAGTAGAATGGAAGGAACACTATGGGATGGATGCTACGTGGGAAAAAGAGGAGGAAATTCGACTACGCTATCCACATTTGTTTCCCGACGAAGGTAAATTAAGTTTGGAGGACCAAACTTCCTAAAGGGGGGAACACTGTGACACCCCTGTTCTGTATTATGCTAATTGGTCCCAAATGCCAATGTGATTATAGGTTTTGATATGATTTTGTGTGCCATTATGCGAATATATATGATTTTGAAGTTTTATCTGTTCATCGTAGGAATATCTGTTTGAATAACCTGCTTTGGAAATTAAATTGAGGGCCTTATCGGCCACAGAACCTGAAATTGATTACGCCATTGTGATTGGCATAATTTTTAGAGCCTACGGTGAATTTTAATTGAAAAATTGATTCGGACCAGATTAAGTTGATTAAATTGGTAAATTGGTGCCCAATCATTTACTATTATTATCATGAGTTAGTGGGAATTGTTGGGTAAGGTCACTACACTTCCCATTCTCTCCTATGTATTCATTTTTGGCTGATCAATCCTTGAGAAAAGAAGGAGAGTCGGCTGTAGAAAGGGAGAGAGGAGAGAATTGTGCAAATTGTAGCTTAAAGCTTGGGAACCTTGAAGATAATCCAAGAATTGTTATAGATTGTGTGAATCAAAGCTTCTAGGTGAGTAATTCTTGGATTATAGTTTGTAATTTTGTGTGTTCAAGCTAATTGGGTGATCAAAAGTAAGATTGAAATGAAATTGGGTTGGTTTTGTTGGATTAAAGCTTGATATATGCATGCATGTGAGGAAATGTTTTGAAATAGCATGTATAAGCTTAAAATACATGATTCATGTAGAGTTTTGGTTGAAACTCATGTCTTGATCACCATTTGTCTTGTCTAAGTTGAGAATGTGGCAATTCATCACATGCATGTACAATTTATGAAGATATGAACTTGAATGTATGAATTTGTTATGTTAGAATGAGTTTGATGGGAGATTGGGGCATGCATGTGAATTATTTGTGAATTGAGCTCCATTGGGTTGTGATTTGGGGTTTACATCATGTTGGTTGGAAACCGAATTTGAGCTCAAGAACACATTTTGGGTTTTCCAGAATTTTGAGGCCCGCTCGAGCGGGAGAAACTACGCTCGAGCGTAAATTTCGTGCTCGTAGCACTTTTTGCAGAGTTGGCTGTTCGCTCGAGCGGGATATTTCACGCTCGAGCGGGGAGCTTTTGTGGATGAGCCTTCCGCTCGAGCCCCCCATTCACGCTCGAGCGTAATTTTGAGGTAACCAGTACTTTTGTAGGCCTCTTGGGTCCGCTCGAGCGGGGACCCTGTTTTCTGAAATTTTGTTCATGCGTTCTGTGTTTCGTTTTCCGTTCTATTTCACTTGTAAACACTCTTAGGCATGTGCTAAACATCGTAAATGAGTTAATGAGATAGGAATAAAGCCTAAAGAGGAATATGTGAATTAAAGAACGGATTGAACTGTTAGTGACCCTCTTGTGTTCATGCAATGTGTAGGGTCAAGCACCAGGGCAAATCCGCAAGCCGATCACTGTGAGTAATATCAATATTTGAAAGCTTGTCAATGTCCAATTGTTTATTCCCTTATAAACTTTATGAGTTGTTAATTAGGATTGTGGACAAAAGTCTGACAGGAATGAATGAATGGACCAAAGGTCGTTTTGATAGGAATGAATGGACCGAAGGTCGTTTTGATGTAAATGAATGGACCAAAGGTCGTTTTGATATAAATGAACGGACCGAAGGTCATTTTGACCTATATGAATGGACCGAATGTTATTTTGATGTAAATGAATGGACCAAAGGTCGTTTTGATATAAATGAACGGACCGAAGGTCGTTTTGACCTATATGAATGGACCGAAGGTCGTTCTGACATGAATGAGTGGGCCGAAGGCCGTTTTGACGTAAATGAATAGGCTAAAGGCCATTTTGACAGAAATGAATTGGCCAAAGGCCATTTTGACATAAATGAATGGGCCGAAGGCCGTTTTGACATAAATGGATGGGCCGAAGGCCGTTTTGACATAAATGGAAACCTGAATGGGCCAAAGGCCAGTATGTTGGAACTACAGTCACTTGATCTAAATTTTGTATAAGTATATATATGTTAAGTAGAAATGTGAATTGGGCCAAAGGCCGTTTGGAACATGTTGTTCTACATTGTTATGTAATTTCTTTATTTGATATTATTCACTGGGCTATTGCTCACGCTCATTCATGTGTTTGTATGTGAGCCAAGTGAAGTCCAAACCCAGCCCCAGTGAAGTCTGCCAGGAACAACATGAGTTTTGGAGAGTCAGCCTTGGGTCTCACGCACGAGACCTATCCTTGCCATTTTGTTATGCATTCATAGTTTGTCTTGTTGGCAAGGACTTTATGTATATCTGTATATAGTTTTGATATGGGTTGACTCAGTTTGGATGATCCTGTCCGTAAAGGATTTTATGGCACTATATTTTATTGTGGGTTATTAACATATACATGTATGGTTTGTTTGATGTGCATATAAGCACGGCTCATGGACAAAGTTTTTAATTATTACTTCCGTTTGGCCCCTTTACTCTGACGTGTTATGTCTGTTTTGGTCTGAGGCCGTAGGTAATCTTAGGATTACAGGCCGGTTATGTCCTTAACCCATAGGGGCGGGTTCGAGTCATGACAGAGTGGTATCAGAGTACGAGTTAATAACTCACACACTTGTCCAAAAGGAGCAATAAGCGTCTAGATAAGATCTAGCATGCATTCATGTGATAAATACGAGTTTGGAAGCATTGATTATATGCTTAAATGTTTTGTTATGAATAATTATATGTGTAAGTTGTGAACTACTTGCATTGCAAATTATCTGGAAATATGTGCTTCTTAGTGTATGCATACTTGTGTACCTTTTGTATGAAATATAATGCAAGTTTAATCAGATGGTGAGAACCAGAGGTGATGAGATAGAGGAATCTTCTACTGCCAGACTGGACAGAATGGAAAGACTGATACAGGAAATGGCAGAAACTTTGAGACAGCAACAGGAGTGGCAACAACAGTGGCAGCAACCACATCCGCCACCTACACCTCCGGCACCACTCGTGCTAGATAATCAAAATGATGACCGGATTATAACTCTCACCTAGGAATTCAAGAAAATGAAACCACCACAGTTCCACGGGGGATTAGATCCGTTGAAAGACGAAGCATGGGTCCTCGGCATTGAGAAATTATTTGAAGTGTTCCCCTGTTCAGAGACTCAGAAAGTGCTTCTAGCCACTTTTATGCTAGAAGACGAAGCGAGAAGATGGTGGATGTTGATGCGAGAGAATCATAAGGATGTTGACTGGGTAAAGCTCCTAGAAATATTTTATGACAAGTACTTTTCGCATTGTGTCCGGGATAGGAAAGTGGCAGAGTTCATGGAACTCAAGCAAGACAACATGACTGTAGCTGCATATGAGGCCAAATTCACTAAGTTGGCCAAGTTTGCACCGCACGTAATTGACACTGATTATAAGAAGGCAAGGCATTTTGAAGGTGGGCTCCGAAGTGACTTCCTAGAGAGAGTGAATGTCCTGAAGTTGGAGACCTACATCGGGGTGCTTGATCGGGCCATCATATCAGAGGCTAACATAGCTAGACAAGCTAAGCCAACAACAGAATGGAAAGGCAACAAAAGACAAGGCTTCTTTTCGAAGAAGAAATTTCTGAAAAAGCAAAACATGGGCTCCTCAAATACTTCGAGTTCTTCCCGAGACACAGCTCCCATGTGCAACATTTGTAGCAAAAGGCACCGTGGAGTCTGTTACCGTCCATCGGGAGCTTGTTTTAAGTGTGGGAAACAAGGGCATATAGCCCGAGATTGTAATCAGAATAGTGGAAAGATAGCTGCTAGCTCCACTGCATCGATCCCAAAGCCGGGAAACACTTTGAGATCTGCTACTACTGGGGATACAGTGAGACAGGGGTGAGTTTTTGCACTCGTTCCGGGCGATACACGGAATGCCAATGTCGTTGTCTCAGGTACTATTTCAATATATAACCAGGATGCCTTTTTATTAATTGATTCTAGATCAATACACTCATTTGTGACATGTACATTTGCATCTAGACTGAATAGACCCCTAGAGTTATTGCCATATTTGTTATGTGTGTCTGCTCCATCGGGGGAATCTGTGTTAGGTGAATATATATATCGGTTTTGTGACATGCATATTGAGGATACTACCCTATATGTAGATTTGTTGCCCTTGAACTTTAGACATTTCAACGTAATTTTGGGCATGGATTGGTTGACCAAGTATTGTGCCACCATAGATTGTGTGGCAAAAAGGGTTGTATTTAAACCACCAGAACAGAAAGAGATTGTGTTTGTGGGTAATGGGGTAGTGCCTCCACCTTATTTAATATCTGCAATGAAAGCATGTAAATTGATCAGGAAAGGGTGCCAGGTTTATTTGTGCTATGTGTTGTCTAAACAATCTGAGAGTGTTGAATTGAATAATATTCCGATTGTTAGAGAATTTCCAGATGTGTTTCCGAATGAATTACCAGGGGAATTGGTAGATTGGGAGATAGAGTTCACCATTGAAACTGTGCCCGGAACCCAGCCCATTTCTAAGACTCCCTATAGAATGGCTACTGCCGAGATGAAGGAATTGAAAGAACAGTTGCAAGACCCCAGGCACCCAGCCTATTTCTAAAACTTCCTACAGAATGGCTACTGCCGAAATGAAAGAATTAAAGGAACAGTTGCAAGACCTTCTTGATAAAGGGTTTATCCGGCCTAACACTTCGCCTTGGGGTGCACCAGTGTTATTTGTAAAGAAGAAGGATTGTACTTTGCTTCTGTGCATTGATTACCGGGAATTGAACACGGTAACGATAAAGAACAAATATCCCTTACCCCGTATTCATGACTTATTTGACCAGTTGCAGGGATCACAGGTGTTTTCTAAGATTGATTTCAGATCCGAGTATCTTCAGCTGAAGGTTAAAGCAGAGGATGTTGAGAAAACCGCATTCAGAACGAGGTATGGTCATTTTGAGTTTCTTGTTATGCCATTTGGAGTGACTAATGCTCCGGCAGCATTTATGGACTTAATGAATAGAATTTTTAAAACCTACCTTGATGAGTTTGTTGTTGTCTTCATCGATGATATTTTGATATACTCTAAAGATAGACTTGAACATGAACATCATTTCAGGACTGTTTTACAAATACTTCGGGAAAGAAAACTATTTGCTAAATTAAAGAAATGTGAGTTTTTGTTGGATGAGGTTGTTTTCTTAGGGCATATGATCAACAAGGAAGGAATTTCAGTGGACCCGTAGAAAATAGAGGCAATTGTGAATTGGCCTACACCGACTAATGTGACAGAAGTTCACAGTTTTTTGGGTTTGGCTGGGTACTACAGGAGGTTTGTGAAGGACTTTTCAAAATTATCTGTGCCTCTTACCCAATTGACACGTAAAGGACAACCATTTGAGTGGAATATTGAAAGAGAATCAACCTTTCATGAATTGAAAACAAGATTGACCACGGCACCAATTTTGACACTACCTTCAGGTACGGAAAATTTTGTGATTTTCAGTGATGCATCTTATAAATGTTTGGGTTGTGTGTTAATGCAGAACGGAAAAGTTATTGCTTACGCCTCCAGGCAGTTGAGGCCACACGAGAAGAACTATCCAACACATGACTTAGAATTGGCCGCAGTTGTTTTTGCCTTGAAAATTTGGCAGCATTATCTGTATGGAGCAAAATGTGAAGTCTACACGGATCATAAGAGCCTGAAATACTTCTTCACGCAGAAAGAGTTGAATATGCGTCAGAGAAGATGGCTAGAACTGATAAAAGACTACGATCTAGAGATTCAGTATCATCCCGGGAAAGCTAATACAGTGCCGGATGCCTTGAGCAGAAAATTAACAGGGAGTATGGCTTGTTTGCTTACTGAACAAAGGGAGATTTTGCCAGACTTTGAAAAGTCTGAAATTGAAGTGGTAGTATGTGAACAGGGCGAATTGATAGCCGCTATTACAGCCGAGCTGGCAATTATTGATGAAATCAAGCAGAAACAGAAAGAGCATGAGTTCCTCAGAAAGGTAATGGATGAATTTGAGACAAGTCCAAAAGCAGAATTTAGTTTTGAGAATGAAGTGTTGAAATTTTGGACCAGAATATGTGTCCCTGGTATCCCAAAACTAAAGAAGAGGGTTTTGGATGAAGCCCACAGATCCGTATTTGCTATGCATCCGGGTAACAATAAAATGTATCGGGATTTGAAACAAACCTATTGGTGGCCTAAAATGAAGAAAGAGATTGCAGAATATGTGTCCAAGTGCCTTCAGTGTCAGCAAGTTAAGGCTGAACATCAAAAACCAGGCAATCTACTTCAACCTCTCCCTATTCCTGAATGGAAGTGGGAACATGTGACTATGGATTTCGTCATTGGCCTACCTCGGACTTCTCGAGGTATGGATTTTGTTTGGGTTATAGTTGACAGACTGACTAAATCTACACATTTTCTGCCTGTCAAAACTACATTTACTGCTTACAGGTTGGCTACTATTTATGTTGATGAAATTGTCCGTTTACACGGAGTTCCAGGGAGAAAAGCTTGGGATAGAGATCCGAAGTTTGTATCTAGATTGTGGAAGAGTTTGCAGGAAGCTATGGGAACAGAACTAAGGTTCAGCACTGCATTCCACCCACAGACAGATGGGCAGTCAGAACGAACGATACAGACTTTGGAAGATATGCTTCGCATGTGTGCTATTGATCAGGAAGGGATGCCAGGGTTATTTGTGTTATGTATTGACTGAACAATCAGTGAATATTGAATTGAATGATATTCCCATCGTTAGAGAATTCCCAGATGTGTTTCCAAATGAATTACCAGGGGAATTGGTAGACAGGGAGATAGAGTTTACTATTGAAACTGTGCCAGGCACCCAACCTATTTCTAAAACTCCCTACAGAATGG